>ARYC01002793.1:0-42345 GCA_000711775.1 Oxytricha trifallax | reverse complement strand
ATGCTGAGAGAGAAGTACCCTGAATAAGAGATTATACTATTCGTTGATAATCTTTCTGTTCATAAGACTAAAGAAACAAGGAAGAGTTATGACCAACTTAGAATAACGTCGGTGTTCACCGTACCTTACAGTCCATAGTTTAATGGAATTGAGTTCTACTGGGGAATATTGAAAGGTCATTACAAGAAACTGCTGCTATACCACTTGATGCATGACCTACCTATCGATACAGTAGACTTTATTAAAAGCTCAGCGAAGAGAGTAGATAATTAGTTGGCTTAAAAGTGTGCGAAAGAAGGGAGAGTGAATGTATATAAATAAGTTTTGTAGTTGAGTTAATGAATATATAAGTCACATTTAGAATTCTTTAGAGGGAGCTGGCTTCTCTTTCTTTTCTTCTACTCTTGCTTCCCTCCTCCAAGGTTTCTTCTCTTGCTGCCAGCTCCAGCTCTATGTTCATTGACTCTGGAGGCTAAATATTTGAATAAAGTCTCTTGCTGACTTCATACTTTGTCTACGACTTTCGCTCTCTGTGAAGCTTTCTCTATTCCTTCATCAAGAAGATGCCAGTACCAAATTTTTCTAAAGATTTAAACTACAAATCTTACTTGAAATATAAGGGTGCTTTGCAGCTCTTATAGCCAGCTCTCACTTATCTTGATCCCTTGTCTGTCCTTATCTTCTGAAGAGATGCTGTACCTTTTCTTATGAGATTATTGAATAAGTTCTTTCAAGTAATCACCTTTAATTGTTGCAAGTATGCCAAAGAAATAGTTTCTTTCAGGCGGTTTATTTGACAACTGTTTCTTAGTAGGCAGGTACAGCGAAACCTCTGGGTCGTTCATAGCATCATCATATAAGTTAGTCACTGAGATTTCTGGATAGTTTGGGATTTCTGCAAACTTTACATCTTAAGTTTTCAATGCTTTCTTCTCTTCGCAGAGTATCGCTCTTAGAAATGATATTTTAGTACCTTCCATCCTTGGCAGGAACAAATCAACTACATAATCAAGATTAGTTACTATGAGTTCATTACCTTGCTGCACCAGGTAGCGATGCAAATCCTCCTGGCTTCTAAATCCTTGAATCAATTCTTGTGCTTGCACTCTTTTCATTGCATCATTCATTGACTCCATCTTGCTTACAGATCTAAGAAGAAATGATATTCAAATTTAAGTTTATTGATTTCAATTATATACCTCTGTAAAACTTACTATTAAATATGGGCATCCTATAGAAGGTCAACCTTTTAGCAGGATATGGAGAAGGTTTTGAGAACTTGTTTCAAACTGAGAGATTGATATCAATTTCTACTGTTATAGTTCCATATTTTTAAATTTAAATTGGTACGTGCTTAATTAGGAGCAGCTCCTAAAATGCTAGTATCTTATTAGGAGCATTAATTAAAGCTAGTACTTCATTAGGAGCACCCTAATTTTAATCATAAAATCACAAAATACCTCCTAAAGCAGTACGTACTTAATTAGGTGCACCTCCTAAATTGGTTACTATAATCAACTTATTATTGAAAGTAAAAATGGTTACTTCCTCACCCATTTTTAGAGCTGGATCGTCTCTTAACGCTCATAATTCTTCTCTAATACTCTAAGAACTTTCCTTGAAACTTTTAAGCTTGCAAAGCTCTCATATAAGCTCCCAGTTATAGAGGCAGTTTTATAATTTTAAATTCAAATTTAAATATGAGCGCTAACATTTTAAGAAGAACAGCAGCACTTCCATCAAACTAAATGAGACTTACCTTTGGCAGCAATAAAAAGTGTGACAGCTGCGAGATGAACTCTCATAAAGAACTACCAGAGCTATCACTTGAGGTCTCTGTTATTAAAATAGAAATTAATAATAGAAAATAAATGGCAAACAAGTGTGTGGGAGACAGAGAGGAGGAGAAATTTAGAAATGAAATTTCAATGTAAGCAGAGGAAGTTGGAGTATATTTTTGTGAGAAGTGTGAAAGAGACTTTACTCATAAATCTAGCTGGTACAGGCATATGAAGGTCCATAAGGAAGCTAAGCCTACTATATACTTAAAGCATGACAAAGTTGATGGAAAGTATGATTGCTTTGAGTGCCATAAGCAGTACCCTTACACAAGAGACTTAAAGAAGCATCTTTTAAAAGCCCACAAGAAAGAAATAGAAGTTGAAGATTAAGCCACTCAACTGAAGTTGCTCAACAAAAGAAAAACAAGGGAGCCTCTTTAAGTTGCTGAGCTTTAACAGACAAGCGAATCAGAGTATGTGAGGATTGCACGCAACCTCTTAGCATCAGAGGTCACTAAAATCATGATTAAAATATAATACAAGAAAATTCCAGTACTTGCATAGATTGACTTAGATACTTCTCTCTAAAGCTACCTAATTCTAGAGGACTCCTATGACAAGAAAATTATTAAGGATCATCAGTATGCTTACAAGGTATATCCTTTCAACTATCTCCTCAGTGATGATAAATATTAAATGGAGTTTACTAATGAATATTAAGTACAAACTCAGGCTAAGTTTAAAGAGTGCAAATACTTAATAAAGCTAGATGCTGTTCTCCTAGCCAAAGATCATGTAGCTTTCAGACTACCACTCTTTGAAATGACACTCAGAGATTTCATAACTGATCAAAGAAATCATAGATAGCTTGCATTAATATCAACCTAAGCTATACAAGGTATCAAAGAGCTTCATAATGTAGGCTTTGTTCACAGAGATCTCAAGCCTGAGAATATAATGTTGAACTTTTCACCAGTAAAAAGTAACAATTATTGATTTCAACAGAGCCTTAAGAGTGGAAGTATCAAGGCTTGGAAGTGTAATGGGAACTCCAGGATATTATCCGGAAAGAGAAGACTGGAGAGATGGAGACTAACAGTGGGATGTGTGGGCTTTAGCGGCAATAATAATAGAGTGTGATATGCCTCGCAACGATTACTACTCTACGAGGTGCGAGAAGGATGCAAGGCAAAGAATAAAGCAATTTATTGACAAAACAAGAGTGTCTCAATCAATGAAGCAAATGGCAGAGTCAATAATAATATAACCAAACTCAAGATCAGAAATATCAATATAGTAGATAGAGTTGTGGTTAAGTAAGATAAACTTCAGACCTCTCCCACATTATCTAAAAGTGCATTTTGAGTGATTAAATTAAATAAATTTACTATAAATTTCACATTAAAACCTATTAATAACCCCAACCCCTAACAAATTCCCTACAAATCAAAGCACTTATAAACCTCATTAAGGGGTTTTGGGGTTTTGATTAGTAACAACCTATAATTTTCTTTTCTCTATAATGGCTGATGGTTAAACAAGTTAATCCTCTACATGTAAAAGTGCCTCCATTATTCTTTATTAATATTGATCAATTGACTCTTCAACTTATCCAATGTTTAAATCCCTTACTTTATTACTTTCTAATTACTCGTGATACAAATCATCATTAAATACTTGAAGGGGCTGGTCTAAGGATTCTAGATTGCTTTGAAATTAGGTTGATTCATGGCATAGCAAAAGTGTCTGTAAAATCTCTATTTTATTGTTTAATTAAATTTATTACTGCAAATATTGAGATTTCAAAAGTTCATGCTCTTGAAAGAGTTAATCGTATTTAGTTTTGTAGTTTTATTCCATTTCAAGTTATTTAAATTAATAAAAAAATTATTATTTGTTTAAAGATAATTCCTTTTATTAAAATATACAAATCACATAATAAAAGAGTTTAATTAGATTGTTGAGAATTCATAAAAATTAAGATAAAATATTTTTAGCTTACAGATTAAGATTTTCATACCAGAAATTTAATGATTTATTTTTTGTATGAGCTAAGTTTACTAAGCTTTGTTTATATAATCAATTTGTTTTGAATAAATTAAATTAATAAAATGTCAATTATATTTTAGAATAAATAAATTATTTGGTATTTAAAGCAGTTTTAATATCAAAATATTAATAATTCAAAAATTGTTAGGATTTAAATTTTTATTATTTTTCAGATTTCCTATATCTTAATTAAAATTTAATGAATTCATTCAAATAAAAGATATCAAAAAGTATCGATTTAATAAAATGAAGATAATTAAAATGTAATAATATTTTATCAGGATTCAAAATTATAAACAATAAAAATGATATTGAACTTGCTTTTCTCAATGAAGGGATTGTCTTTGACATCAATTAGTTAAAATTTAGACATACTCTAAATTAAATAAAAATAAATGTATTCGTAATAATTTCATTTAATAAATGCTCTTCATGATTGCTATAAATCCTCAAAACGCAATTAAAATATCATTCTCACACTTTGCATTTAACCTAAGTATGGCCCTAGTTTCATTCATCTTCCCATTCTATATAATAAAAAATTATGTAGTTATTTCTATATGAAGACCCTGGTATGATTAAATTAATTCATTAAACATTTTACAAGATTGAAGTCAGTTTGCCTTATAAAGGATCATTAGTCGGAGTATTTTTCTTTACATTTTTCAAAAATGTCCCAAAACCTATACTTATAACTTATGAGTGGCTTGTGTATCTCATTTGTAAGTTTTACATTTTTATATCATTCTAATCTCCTATAATTTTAGGTCCCTTTTATGGTATATTTGAAGTGCTGTAGTTAGCAAACATGATATTCATGTTTTCGAGATACTTTCAGAAAAAAATTGATTTTTAGAGGCCATTCTACACTCAACTATCATCAGTCGTGATTTTAGTTACATCGATTGTATCCATAATATACTCACTATTTCTTGTGAAAGAAATGTTTTTTGAAGATTTTTATGTCAGCTCATTATCAAAGTAATGCACAATTTTCTTGTTAAATTCTACATTATAGGATAATAATATTAGGCAGTGGTTTTATTTTGATTATTGCGCTTAATTCTATATGCTTTATTGCTGAATATGAAGATGCAATCATTTCTAATTCAGCTTTAATATCACTAAGAAAATATTCAAGTTTTTATGAGAATAATATAAATTGTTAAATAAAGTTTTGGAGGGGAAAGTTTTTTTGCCCCACCGAAAATTTCCTACCTCAGCATTTAAAATTATATTTTACCTTAACCCTATATAAAAACATTTATAATAGAATTTTAATATTTATATTTATCTATTGTCTCATTATTTATTGTAAAACATGTTGGACTAATTATTTTAATTATAATATCTATTACTTTGAAAAAATAATTGAAAATATTTCATGATAAAAACCAATATTTGAAGCTAAAATATGAATAATTATAATTGATAATAATGTTTTTGAGAAATTAAAAAAATTATATATATCTAATGTATGGGAAAGGAAACTTCCCCCAAAGTTTTTAATGCTAAAAATATGGGGATTGTACATACACAATTGTTATAAAAATTAATTTTTTTAAAAAAATTCTCTCAAAATTGTATTACAAACTAATAATTAATTTTACGCTTAATCTATTATAATTACTAACTGTATCTCACTTTTTGCTTGAGAACCTTTTGGTAAACTTTGAACACTATAGAAAAGAATAAGATCATCTCAATGAATCAACCTCCTTAAACCTTTGAATCGGGTCTCTTTGAACTCTGGACAAGCATAATGCAATGGTAAAAACGTGGCTCTTAATATTTGACTTCCTTTATTCTAGGGAATGGAGGCTATAATATAGATGGGTTTAGTGAATCAATGTTAAACGCTACTGGCTTCATTACTACTTTCAAAATCGTTGTACTTTTTATGACACTACCTATGACTTACCAAGAATGGCCTTGGGTTGAGAAAGGAAATCAGAATGATCAGCAAAATTAGTAAAACTAGGTAAATTTATAGAATAGTGCTCAACCATAGCAATAATAACAAAGAAGCATTTAAGAAGCTGAGGAGTATAATGCAAGGCTTGCACATGCTAGTACCTATCTCATGAATTTATTAACATTTTTTATTTCCTAATCTTATAATTTCATCATTATTTGAATGCACTGTTCGTTTTAATGACTACAAACTACACAGTCAATCCATAGTTATATTACTTAGGAGATGGAGCTACAGATAAAAACAGCAGTTTTATGATTTATTTTCCACTTGCTTAAATTGTAATTGGAATTCTCTATACTGTGGAGAAAGTAATGTCAAGTTCAGATTGATTATGTGAATTTAATTAAATTAATTTTAATAATAAGTCAATTTAATTTAAGAAATTTCATAAATATTTATCAGATCTTATCAGTAAAGGATCTCTAAAAACTGGGATTAATCAAGCCTCTTCTTTCTATAATTAAGATTATGTAATAAACTTTTTCATACCTGGGTAGAGGTCTAGATAGAATTTAGAATGATTAGATGAATCTTGAATCATGAATCTTTGTATGTTAATTTTATCAGATCCATACCAAGCGCTGAACATTTTCCAGACTTAAAAAGGGAGTATAAAGTAATCATAGTTTTCTAGCAAACCAACTTTTAGTTTCCATTACGCTCCATCAAAACACTCGATTAAATCGCTATAGTTCAGTAATTTATTAAAATGCAAAATTAATAAGTGTTTATAGTATTACCTGTTATCTATAATTCCAGGAGGTTCGTTGTATCTTGTATCTCCACATAATTCATCCATATCAAATTCATTTAATTAGCCATCACTCGATAAATTCCCATCTTTATGTACTCTGAAGCTCTATTGAATAATATTGTAGTTCACATAATCTGTCCATTTTCTCCACCATTTGGAACTTTTAGGGGTTTTGGTTTAATTCTTAATTTATTCATAAATTTGATTATTAAGTTGCTATAAATTTACCCTAAACTTATAATGTAGACTTGTTATTGTCTTTTATTTTTCTGCTGATCTTTGAAATCTCTGAAAGCCTTTGAAACAAGCTTAGTTTATCTATCAGCTGTAAGAAATTTGCAAAAATCTCCACAACCATATTGATTCCTTCTCTTATATTCAGGACATGAACATTCCAAACTAATGCTATTTTTCTTTGGTTATTTTACTGCGTCATTTTATACATTCTATCGCACTGGTCTGCTCCTAGCTCCCTCTATTTTATAAGTTTCATTTAGCAGTTAAATATCAAAATTGGTTGGTGATTAAACAGCATTACAACCCTCGTATTCCGATTCCTGAATACTTTTTTCATTAAGGAATTTCAAGGGACTACCTTAACCATCGAAATCCCTTATTTTTCCAGATGTGAGCATAGGCTCATCAGTAATTTAAGCTGACTAAGTTTAGAAGCTTTCTCTTTCCAAGCTTTATTTATTGTCCAATTCTTGCTATTGACAGCTTTTTGGATCCATATCAAACTTAGGAGTCTTAATTTTCTAGAAATCTTAAGTGTTAAGTTTACTATCCTTAGGCATAATGTGATCTTTCTACTCGAAATTATATTGTTCGTCTCTCATGCCTAAATTAAGTGTGTTATCTGAAATGTCTGACAAAATCCCATAAGAGTTTTAGTTTTAAAGTTGATGTGAAACTGCACCGTATTGTTGAATATCTAAGAAAGACAGAGCATCTTTCTTTGGACTTATTACAGCTGTATTAGTCTTAATTTTAGAATGATTTCTTGAGTGATGGAAGTCAGTTTTTTGTTAAATGCTTGGTCCATCTAATAAAGTTGAGACATTTACTTTTTCTGTCTCTATTTCTTCAAGACTCTTTTCTAAATTTTATAAACTTATTACTCTATTTTAGTAAAATTATGAAAAAAAAGTATGCAGTTTTAGACAAAAATTATATTTAAGAGAAAAAAAACTTTGTAAAAAGTAACTTAAATAATCTTATTTATTTATTATAGTTAAATTTTAAAAAGTAATACAGTATTTAAGTACTTTAATATTTAAATTTTTTAAGAAATTTAATTTAAAACTCTGCTTTAAATAATTTAATATTATTTAAATTAACTAACATAAAATTTAAATTTTAAAAAAACTTAATTTTTGTTGTTTTTGCTGCTTATAGCAATATTTCATAAAATTAACAACATTGAAAATATAAAAATAGACATTTACTATATTTCAACTAATTAATTTAGTGTGATCTTTAATGTTGTTTTTATTAGTGTTTATTTTAATTAAATTCTTAGACTGAGCTTTGAACTTGAGGCACTTATACGGATTATGTGTTCTATTATTAAACAGAATTTTAAACATTTTAATTTAAACTTTAGTTAGTAAAATTCAAGAAATTTTGCTTTTAAAGAGAGCTATCTGCGAAAGACTTCAATGCATTAAATATTGTAGTCTCATCTTTTATTGCTTAATCGAGCATATTTGAGTGATTTCTCGAAACTTCTTAATTTAAGTTATCAAAGTTTTGTTAATCAGAGTTGTTTTGTATGGAGTCTTTAGCCTAATTTATTTGTGAATTGTTATTTTGTCTGTTAGATAAGTGATGTTCACTTAAATCAATAACTTAAGTCTCATCTACAACTCTATTGTTCATAGTAAGAGAACTATTTCTATCTTTTCTAAGTGATTAGCAGGAATAATACTGATTTATGCTTGAATTTATGTTAGATTTTCTATTTGAAGATGTACTTCTTCTACCACCTCTCAATGATTGCTCTTCTCTTAACATAACTTCAGTTAATAAATTCCTACAAAATGCATTAATATTCAGGAAATAGTTATTTAAATATGTACTTACTCTAAGCAGTCATCTTCAAATGTTTGTTTTATATCTTAGCTCAATCTCATCTCATTTTAATTAATTTTATGTACAAATGAGCTACAGCTGATCTGCAATCGTACCAGTTTACTCTCGAGCTATTTTATGTGATGCTCCTATTTGGACTATATTTGCTAATGAGACTATTCTCTTCTAGTCATATAAGCCATCATCTTCTCAAATTTTTGATTCATTTTCATTATCAAATCTTCAAAAACATAGCTGTTTAAATAGTGCTCCATAAATTCAACTCTCTAATTTAAAGTTCCCAAGTTTTCTTTCTAATCTTTATAACATTTCAGAAGACCTTCTACTATTCTAGAAGGCGCTTTATTTTACTAAGTTTATGTACTAAAACTATTATTAGCTTGATTTTAGTTGTCGTAGAAGCTTGAGTTGCCGTTGAAGCTCTTCCCTTGATTTTATTAAGTTCCATATATATTACTTTATCCTGAAAAATTTTCTTTGTAGATTTAGGGTTCTTAATAAATAATGTCAACTAGTGAAATTTTTTAGTTGCCTCCCCCATAGAGCTACTCGTTGAATAATTAATGCCCAAATTTAAGGTCTTTTTTCATATGGTTTAAGTATTTAGAGTTTTTAGAGTGAGTAGAGAGATTTGATTAGGAATGGACTTCAGATCTAGTTTAGTCATTATATAAATCATTTTAACTTTGAATGTGTTTCTAAACTGGAGATTTCTTGCTATAAGAAATTCTTCTCTTTGTATATAATTTAAAGTAAAAAAATGAATTTCAAATCTTAAAATATACTGATTAGGTGAATTTGAAGTTTATCTTTAAGTTCTTACTGAAGCCACAGATTCTGGATATTTATACTTGTCAATCATTTTCTTAATTGAACTGTAAGATGACCCTCCATATTTAGATAGCTATTAAGCTTGCGATGATTACCTAAGCTATTGCCTGCTATTTTGGTTGCTGCTTGAAAATGATTTATTTAACATTTCTTAAATTATAACGAATATTTATTTCAATCTTTATTAATAGTATTTGTAGAACCCACTATTTAGTTTTGATGATTCTATTCATAATCTAATTAACTTTATAATGTGAAATGGATTTAGAAATAGATGAAGGCAAAATCTTAAATTATAAAATAATTGAATTATGAGGCAACCAAGCTAGAAATATTCGATAAGAGATGATTAGAAAAAAAGACTTCACTCTATCCTTGCACCTTAATAACAATAGTCAGCCCAGGATTAAAAAATCGGGAGTGTAATCCATGAAGTATAAGGTATAGTACAGAAGCCTCATGATCATCAGACACAATAGATATATGATATGATGAATTTGCAAAATAAATAATAAGTTGGCAGTAGTACCAGTGGGCAAAGATAGCTTAATTTAAAAATGACATTAGTTTAGAAGCAAATACTCAATAATACAACTGGCAACTAGAGCAAGTTGCAAAGCTAAAACACAAACTTATCAATAATTGGTATCAATCAAAATTCCATGAATATTTAAGAGGAATCGCTAAGCGCTATAGGTCATTACCCTTAACAAACCAGCATCATAAATCATACGATTAGTGGTGGCGCAGTGGGAAGTAATGCATCGAACTCAAACTCTGGATCATTTTTTAGGCAAGCTGCTCTAAGCTAAATTCAGAGGGAACAATCTAATCACAGCCCAGAGACCTAAATGTAAACCCAAATATCTCAATTCTATCAGAGTGGGTTCGATAACTCAGATCGATCTACAACTGCAAACACCGGATTTCCTCATTTCTCAACTAAAACATCAACCTTTCATAGGAAACCTAATTAAACAAGCAATAGTCTAAGCAGTAATTAACAAATAAATCTAAACAGCAGCAATACTAATTTTGAAAGGGTTTAATTTAAACTTGTTTTATATAATCTCGTATTTATTTAATTTTTATAAAAATTTTAACTAATTTTAATAGTAACATTGGAAGTCAAATGGAGAGCCAACAGCAAAATTCACTCACTAATAACACCTTAAATATGCCATATATCGGCTAATTGCAAATAAATGGGTAGGGATAAAAACTTAGAGGCCTAAATTAAATCAGTAGAGCATATAAATAAATGTATCATCATAATGATCAGTAAAATGATACATCACAATAAAGAAATAATTGTGTATTATTTTTGTGTTTGGGTATTAAATGTATTATTGAAGATCTTCAAACCCCAATAATTTTTAGATACAAGGAGAATTAATTGGGATAAGCGGCCAATTATCAAATAATAAAAATGGGATCCAAAGTTACTTGGGCATTGAAAAAATAAAAAGCCTAGATAAAAATCCATATCCCTCTACTCAACTATAGTAAATGAATTTGCCAAGTTATGTTCCTTCAGGCCACATGTAAAGCTTATAAAATATTGGGATAGCCTCCATGAATCAGAATTTGGGTCTAAATAGTGTCGTTAGTAATAATAATTAACAAAACTATCAAAATTAAAACATCATTAATGAGGACTCTGTATTTTTGGCTTAACCTAACGTTGTAGGAAATTAACATAAATAATCTTCTCCTCTGTAAAAATACAATTTAACATAATTATAATTCTTTTATTAATAAATACATAAGCAGTAGGTAGAGAAACAGTGATTTAAGTCAAAAATAATAGCCTCTTATATTAAGTTCTCAGCAATAATAAAATCCTTATTAAAATCAATAATAAAATTTAATTAATCCTAACACTAATGATTCGCAAGATAATACAAATCCCCATTTAAAAAAGGATCTATAGTATAGAAAAGGCTTCTAAGGTTAATAAAAGATAATTAAACCTCAAAAGTAATTCAGATTTAGCACTGCTCAATTTATGAAAGATTAACAGCAAGTAAAAAAGAATTAAAGCTCTTTAAACACTCACTAGAAGTAAAGTAGTTTACTCATTTAGAATTAACAATAGCACCTTTTTGTAAATAACCCTAATTAAAACAACTTGAGCACTTTAAACGCCAGTCATAATTTGCCTATGAACTAAAATATGGCTCTTCAATCTATAAGCAGTAGTCTACCAATTAGTAATTTACAATCAAATACCTAATCTAAAAACGAATTGATGGTTCCTAAATTTACATCGATAAATAACAATACTTCTTTTGATACGTAATAGTCAAGGTAAGTGAGAAAGCTTACAGACTCCATTTCAGTGCAGAACAATGTAAAAAACTAAATAAGTGCCTTAAGTAACAGAAACAACTTATTGAATGTCACTCGTACGACAAATTTATTACACTAACTAAATGATGAGAGTGATTAAGAAAAGTCCATGACAAGGTAAAATAATGGAGGGGGTTCTGGAAATAACTCTAAAACAAGAAAAATATCTAATGGTACAGATAAGGAACAAATCATACTCAAGACCTTAAATCTTGAAGAAAGAAAAAGACTCATTAAATAACATTAGTAATTAAAGTAAACTCTTCTCCTATATTTTTTGTGACTAATAAATAAAATCTAAGTTTAATTCTTAACGAGAAAGGAAGAAGATTTTATTCTACAAGACGATCTAAATGAACAAGATATTCAATTATAATAGGAAGAAAAAGTCCACATTGAAAAACCGGAAATATTTCACACTTTCTTACATATAAATTTGTTTTTTAAATCATTATCAATCAGCATATTGAGACTGACTCTAACGAAAGAGAAAATCTTGAACTTGACGTAATCGAGGAAGAGGTTTTTAATGACGACATTAAAAGTGCTTACTCAAAGCTAAAAACAGTACAGAACAGTAAAAGTCGAGTTATATCATAAAGTTTCACTCATTTATCAAGCAGGATAATAGGAGAGACATTGTAAATATAGAGAGTATAACTAATTAATATTTCTTCTTTTTTTTATACCAGCAACTTTCACGAATAACAACGTCTAAATGCTCGTAAGAATATACTGATCATTTTTATTAATATATTTAGAGAAGTCCTAATATGGGCTCATTCAAGAAGGCGATGTTCTAATCTGAAGCTTTCAAAATATTGTTCAAAAAGATTAAGGAAGGCGCAGTAAAGAAAAATACGCAAGAATATGACAAATTGATTGAAAATCTTTCAAAAATTAGTGGGCTCTCAACTCAAGACGTTGAGCTGTGCGTGGATATATCTCTATAGCAGCTATCACTCAACAAATTCCAAAATCCTTATAATAAAATTGCATCTAGTAGTTAAGAAACTATTGAGGAGAATATTCTAAAACTAAAAAAAAAAATGTTTAATAGTTTTATTTTTAGTGTAAATAGATTAATTTCAAGAAAAAACATTTACTCTTTCTTATTGTTTAATTTTTAAAAGGTACTTTTTTTTCCAATCTCAAGTTCAATTACTCTTAAATTATCAAGCGAAATTTAAATAAAAATAATTTTTACTCTTTAAAATTAGTTATTTTTCTTAACAAACTTTTATGCTTGATTTTAAGTAAAGTTAAATTAAAAACAAATTTAAGTTGTAAATCTAAATAAGATAATTTCATTTCAATATAATTCTTAAGTTCTTTGAATAACAAGATTTTTTTCTATTTAAATTGATTAAACAGTTCTAATAGCTCATTAATTTTATTATAGAATATGCTAAATATTTATTTGTCTTATTTTCATCTAATTTTCATCATTTTCCTTATTAATTGTTAAAGTTAAAATTAATATGAAATAATTTAATATAATCATTAAGCACTATCTTCTCACTAAAATTTAAAATCGTATTGTGAATTTGCTTGTTTTTCCTAATTTTTTTAATTTAAAATTATGATTAATTCACCTATTAAACTTTGGAATAAATGCTATAAAGCGTTATAAGTTTAGATTGTTTCAATGAGTTTTAACCAATCATTTACTTATGGAAATAATCCTATAGTTCGAATGAGGTCAGGAGATTAACATTCTATTCAACCTAGTAGTGGCAGTAGCATTTGGCATGTTCCCTTAGGTTTTGGTAACATAGTAAATGGAAATCATGCTCAAAGCAATAATGGCTTAGGAGGCTCATATAAAATTTCCAAGAATCAAACTGAAGTTATCGATCAATTCAAGCCAAACACACAAGAGTCAAAATCTAATGGGAATGGATCTGATAAGAGATCCAAATTTTCAAAGAAATCTAGCAGCAAAAAAGCTGGTAGTGAAAGTTTTACAAGCGGTTCAAGAGAGTTTAATACTCGAAGAAGACTTGGAAATTTAAGATCGACAGGCTCTCATCAATCCAATGATCATTTAAATTACAAAATTAATATCAATAAGAGTAGTGATACAACAAGTGGGAGTCAATTGATTAATGATACTATTAAAGAACAAATGATAAGCCCAAGACCAACTTAAGAATCTACTGATAAAAAATCTATATCAAAAGACTCTATAACAAAACGGAGTCCAATTCATTAATTCCAATAAATACAGAAGGGAATGAATCTAGAATAAATCAAACTTAGGGGTTAATCACTACAGCCAAAGATTTAAGAGCCTCCTTTAAATATATAAAAAGCTTAAATTTAAGATAAATCGCCTAGAATCGTGTAAGGCTAACTTATTAAATGGAAAGAGCTTAAGAAAATAGGATAAGGAACTTAAGGAGAAGTTTTCATAGCTTAAAATGTTAAGAACTTCAACTTTTTCGTAGTAAAGAAGCTTAATTTGTTTTCTGTAAATTCTGGCATAGACAAGGAAGCTCTAATGAAATTAAAGAAAGAAATTGAGGTCTACAGAAAATTAGATCACTAAAATATCATCAAATACATAGGCAGTGAAATTGTAAACAACTAATTTTGTATTTATCTTGAGTATATGTCTAGTGGCTGTTTGCAAACAGTTTATTAAGAATAAGGAAATCTCCATGAAACAACTATGAAAGTTTTTATTAAACAAATCTTAAATGGACTAATCTATTTGCATCAAAATAAAGTTGTCCACTGCGACTTAAAAGGAGCAAATGTACTTTTAGACCATAATGGAATTGTAAAATTATCAGACTTTGGGTGTTCCAAGCTTTTCGAAAGTTCCTTCAGTATGTCAGACTTTAACGGCGCTATTAGAGGTTCTTTACCTTGGATGGCCCCAGAAGTCGTTATGAATAAAGGTATTAGAAGGAAGGCAGACATATGGTCGCTTGGATGTATGATGATAGAATTGGCAATCGGTGGCAATCCTTGGGGTAATCAATTATCTACCAACAACTTTCAAGCTATTTTCAAAATAGCTGATCCAAATAGTAAACCAACAGTTCCAGATCATCTTAGTCCAGAGTGCTAAGATTTTATAAATCAGTGTCTAACAAGAGATTTTGATCTAAGACCTTCTGCATTAGAGCTTTAAAACCATGCTTGGTTATAAAAGTAGTGAAATTTTACATCTAATTACAGATTTTCTAATAAATATATCCTTTGTAGTTTTAAGACTGTATTTATATAACCCTGTATATGAATAACTTACATAGTATTTTGAATTATAAACATTAATTTGTTATTTTTAATTCATAATAAAATATTTAAAACCAAACAACTATCTAATAAATATATTCGTATATATTTGTAATTCTATTCAATTATTAAATTAATCAAATTAAGTAATCACAGCTTTAAATGTATACTTATTTTATACATACTTTAAAACATTTTCACTAACTCATACCCTCAATTATGTGTTAAATTTTAATATGCACTTATAGATAGAGTGTTTTGCTATCAAATGTGAAGATTAATGTTTGCATGTTATTGCACTACCATTTCCCTTTACCCTCTTAACCCTCCTAATTTTGTATATTTTTTAGATTGCCTCAGATCACATAGCTCTTAATGTCAGCTACTACTTTCATGTAGCCAAGCACTTTCTAGAGTGAGATTCCAGTCTCAAAATATTAAAATAAAAGAAATGCTTAGAGTTGTGCTTATAAAAAATTAAAATTAATCAGGAGATTTAATATCATTTTAATTAATTAAGTAAATTTTAAAAAATAATATGTTGGGCGATTATACTTTAGTTTAAGGCTTTTTAATAAATTAATTTTATAATATTAAACAAAAACGATTATAAAAACTATTATTGTTCATTTTTTAATATTTATAGCTGTATAACTTTTCTAGAAGATTAAATTAGCAAGCCAACTGACAATCCATAAAAATATTTAAATGTTTTAAATTTAACAATACTAAATGGTAGAGGTATCAAATTTACCAATTTTTTCATTAACAAGTGCAATTCCACAACCTTCATTATAAACTATGTTCTATTTGCTTTAATCTATTTTGAACAAATAAATTAACTATTTTTGTATCAATAAATTTTATTGGTAGCTCTATAATTTATTATAAAAATATCTCTTGACAGTGAACTTGTTGGCTGAACTATAAAGTTCATGCTCTGGGATTGATTCATTGAAATATTGTTCCTAGATATTTCCAATTAACTTATAGTGGTATTGACATTAGCTCTAATATGACCATGCACAGCGAACTCAAAATGATCTTATTCAAATTAATCAATTTTTCTTAAGTTATTTATATTACGCTAAATAGAATGAAATCTAGAAATAATTTTAAATAATCTTCAATTGACTTCAAAGACTTGATTTGATCATTAATTTCTAAGAACTTTCTTTATTCTATGTAATTTATGATTTTCTCTTCTTGAATTAATTTCTCATCCAAATCCTCAAAATAGGAATTTTAATTGAATGAAGCTCTACGAAGTTTCTTAGTACAGGTCTTTGGTGCTCATTTTAAATTTAGAAAAATAAATTATAAATTATTGGTGCTAAAGTTGACTTTTATTTAAGTCCAATCTCAAAGCTAGCTATTGCAATTTACCAATTATGTTTTCATATCTCTTTAACTCACTTTAGTTGCTTAATCCAATCTAATTTTTAAAAACTAGTGGGCTTGGTAAAAGAATTCCCATTTTTTGAGTGGATTTATTTTTAGAAGACTTATCAAATATAAACCTTTTCGCCTTCTCCGTAGCTGCTATGCCATTAATATATGAATTTTAACTTGTTGATTTTAAATTAGAAACTAATTCAAAGTGAGAAGAATTAGGTTGATTTTAGGGACTAAGGAAATTGCCAAATTTTTCCTAATTACGCTAATTCATCTTTTATTAAGCATAAAACTTATAGTTGCTCTACCCTCCAACCACATAATCCTTAAATTAATTCTACAGCATTTCATATAATATGCGTTTATTCCCTTTTTAAGCAGTTTTATTGTTAATTATAGTCTGCTGTTGAAGCTACGGCATTGATTAAGTATTACTACTGCTCTCCAATTATTTTGAGGCTTAATTGGTATTCACAGAGTTATAGTTTACTAAATTTAAGCTTTGAAGTTTCTTTTCATTTTAAAGCTATTCATACCTGTCTGTGACGTCTTTCTACTCGTTAGTGATCATTAAACTGAATTTCTACTCACTGTGATTTTTACGCAGGAATTTTTACTTCAATTCCTACTCAATTATCTTTATCTTTTTGGTGTCTTGGGCACAGTTCTTATTTGGATTGTACTTCAACAAAGACTTTATCATTTCACTCTTTTCTGTCTTTGGGATTATCAAATCTATAGGAGATAATGTTAAAGCATGTAATTTAAAAAAATAAAATTGTGAATTTAAATCCATAATAAAGTTACTCTTATTATATTATGTATGATAAGTGATATAAAGATATTTATCATAATTTCCAATACTTATACAATTATCAATGAAAATGAGCATGAAAATTAAAATAATTAATTACCTGGAAACATTTATGTCTGAGTTTAAGTTGGATTTATCCTGGCCAGCTACTTAAATTAAGTATATGAGAAAGCTCTAGTGTTCACACCTAATTTTTCTTATTCCCGCAAGATCAAACTTAAATCACTCATTTTATCAATCTATGTTTATTATAATTTTCTATAATAATAATAATCTGAATAAATTTATATAGTTACCTCATTATTAAACATCATAATTTCATATGTGATTTAATTAATGATGAAAATTTTGTCATAACTTAGTAAAATATTTAAAACGTAAACGATAAACAAAAACTGCAACCTAACATTTTTTTATCAAGTCAAGAAGTATTTTCTGAGTGCAAATATGAAAATGGCATGAGTCAACACTAGAAACAGACACACGAATATAAATTTACAGAATCCTTGCTCCAGCCTTGATTTTATATATGCGTACATCTCAGATATTATTGCAAATAAACTGACCACCCCAGAAACCCCTAGGAATACCCACTTCATCCATTCTATTGGCACTACATTCAGAGCTGTAGTGATCACAAATATGGTGAAAGAATAGCCATAGATTGAAAAGATCCATAGATATTGCACTTCTGGGATCCAAAGCACGTATTTTATCAGAAGTAGTAAAAGTAAGGGATTCGTTATAAAATAAGCAATACATACAAAGGCAGCTCTGGCCACTTTTAACAAGCTGTATGTTATGAAAGCTGTATTGATTTTTCCTGCTTTCAATTCTAGTGCTGCTGTAGTGATATCAATTTAGTAATCTATAAAGCCTACTATTGCTATTTCAACGATTAGAGTTAACATTATCACACAGGTCCATAGAGATCAATTCTGTCCTCATCTTCAAAAAGTGAACTTTTGGAGCAGAAGGGCCAGATAGCCTTTCTTAAACGATGTAATATATCCACTGTACTCACATCGAAATATTCCTTATAATGAGCTAGCTGCCAAATCTTGGTATTATTCATTGTGTACATCTGATACAATTCATCCTCATATAGCTCATCATCCTCGTTATACTCCTCTTCTTGTTATTACTATTTTCTACCACCTACATTAGCATTTCCTCCTCGACCTCTTCTTCTATTTGTATTTGAACCTTCGTCTTCGTCCTCATTTTATGGTGGGGGTGGCCTCCTTCTAATAGGCCTATCTTATTCTAAATTGGGGTTACCCGGGGTGTTTGAGACTAATGGCTAGTCATCATCGTCATCATTTCGTTGTGGTTTCTTTCTTAGCTACTTTTAGGGTTTTATTTTTGAGTATTTATTATCGAATGAGTCTTCCTCTTCCGAGCTACTCTGATGTTATTACTTTCTGGCTGGCAACTTTCTTGCTTACAATAATTTAATTTATTTCTATAAGTAGTGAAAAAGGAACATCTAAATTTATTATATTATGCTTGTTTAGGGGCTTCTATTATTGGGTCTTCATCTCCCCCGTTAGCACTACCGTTTCCATTCGAGGCTTTACCTGTTTTAGGTTCATTTTATGGTGAAAATAAGTCATTAGATTACACTTTAACTTTAGCACCTGGGAGATTGGCTTCACGTAGTTCCACTCCACCATCGTCAGCACCTCTATTATTGTCTTTATTACGCTTTGAAGACATTATATTTGTAAATTAATAATTGATATTTCTATTTAAATTTAGCAATAATATTATTGCATAATCTAGCTCATTTGTCAAAAAATGAAATGTTAATTCCGATTTGAAACATAGATAAATCTATAAATTAATGCTTTAAAGCATAATCTAAATAACTCTTTTTGCTTAGTAACTATCAATACTGTCTTTAAGTTTTGATAATACTGCCTGTGTTCATTGAAGAAGTTGCATCTTATGTAGTAGTATCCTATTCTAAACTAATTCTCATGGAATCTCTATTTTTATCATTAACTCCATAGTTTTTATAAGTTTATCCATAGTTGTTGCTGCTAAGTTTATCAATGACTACTTAGCTATTGGATAAGCTCATCTTATAATTGTTACTTTATAACAATTATTGGTTACTTTCCTAATTTGTGATGATAGTCCTATCGCTCTCTAAGTCGAAATGCTAACCATCCTAGTGCTAATCATTGATGTTTTATTCTTTTTCAGTGGTGTTTACCACAAAACTATGTGATACTTGCTTCCTATGGGTAAAGCTTTCTACTTTATTATCTTATGATTATTAGTGTAATCTACTCTCCATTTACAGGATTTAATGTGGTCCTACTCTGCTGATATTTTACGATTAAGCAACAACAGAAAAATTATTCTTATTTTGCAGTTATTTCAAACCATTCATTTATTCATTGACTATGCATTTGAGCTCTATTGATCGACGCATGTAGTCTTCTTTAGTTAAAGTGTCTTGATCTGAGAGCTTCTTCTTTTGTTGTTTTTTAGTTTTTTTACTTAGCTGCTTCTTTTCTCTCATCAAATCATTAAAAATATCTCAATAAAGTATTAGGGGGAAATTTAGATCCATAAATTATAGGAACAATTTTAAGTTAATAATAAAGCATTTAAATTAAAAAGGGTAAATCATTGAGATTAATAGAATTAACCTGATTAATCTTCACTCTCGTTATATCTTCGTTTCTTTCTCTCTACCTAATAAATTTATAAAATTTGCTTAGCTCATTATCTTACCAGTGATAATGCTAATAATATTTAGTAAATATTAATGTAAAAACTTAGTGTAAAATAGTTTAACTTATGATAAGAAATTATGGACTTAAATATTAACATTTATTTTCTACAATAATTAGAGTATTGTTACATTTGTTGTTAATTAATATCAGTAGATACTCGCATAGACTGGCTTTACAAGGGATCTTAATTCATTGATCTGGATCTCAATGTGTTTATATCATCTTAATTTTAATTTAATTTACTGTTTGTATTCTCAAATAAATTGTATGAAATACTCTAACTAATCATTTTTAATTAATAATCTTAGGTGAATTGCGATAAACCCTGTAAGCTTTAATTTACCTAAAAACTTTCTTTCCCTCCATTATTGTATTATTCCTTATTTTTACTCATTAAATCTACAAAAAGCTTATTATTAATAAAAACAAAGGTACTTACTCTTCTTAATGATGACATCTCTAGATTTCTTAGCTTTTCTAACCGGCTATTGTATATCTTAATTGTTGAAGTGGCTTCTATTGCTAAGTTGAGATTTAATTCTTAAACCTTAGTTATTTATTCCACTACCTCCTCCTCCAGTCATCATCTACTCACATCTTATAAATAATTCATGATATTATTTAAAATATATACATATCTTGTTATGCTATTACCTCTACTTTGTGAAGATCTTTGTTGTGGAAAATTAACAATATTTGTGGAAGCTGCTGCCAATTCAGGATCATAAACTAGTTAATTGCCAACATAAATATACCCATTGTTCTATCCACCCACAAAATTACCGAAGTAATTCTATGACATTTTAGCAGGACATGCATTAAATAATATGCATATGTTAAACTGATTAATATATAATTATAAATGAATTAAATTAATTTAATGCTTTCCTCCTTATGATATCAAAGCTCTTCTGTACATTATAGCAGCCAGGTCCAATAGTCTCAGGTGTTTTCTTTGCCAAGACTTTATAATCAGGAAATCTCTCTCCTTATGCAAAACTTGATGGATTTTGATATGAAAAGATACTCTAATTTTTTTACTTATTATTTCGCATATACAACAAGTTATTGATGTTAAATTGCTGATTATTATTGTTAAAATGCGATTTGTTTACTACAGACTTCTACTTCTTCATGAATTATCTAGTGCTTGACTACTAATGTAAGTTTATTTAGTTATTTGATGATAGTCTATTGCTGGCAGCAGACATTAATCTTTTCTGATAATTATTAGCTGAGTAGGGGTTATTACTGAAACTTTACGATAATTTATATTTTATGTGGTCTGTGGGGGTGTAGTCTAATCGATTGCCATTGTTTGTAACCTAAATTGGATTGAAAATTGATATAAAATTGAGATAATAAGTCAAAATTACAATCACATCATGAAAGCCAGGGGTCCTCTCTTTTGGAGACCTAAACATTAACAAAGTTGGTCTCATTTTATTAAAAATAAAATAATTTAATAAAAAACTTTTTTAAAAGATTTTAATTTTTGTGGATAAAAAAGCATAACAATGTTTAATTTTGATATTAAATTTATGTAATATCTATTTTCAATAGTAATTTAAAATTAATTAACATATTTTCATGAGTAAAATAAATGAAAATGTTGGAATGATGCATATTAAATAGGAAATTACCAAAAACCTAATATTTAGGGATATGATAATTTCTTTAATATATTAATTTGTATTCTTATTTTATATATATTATTTTTCCCCTCATTACTCCTTAATATAGCATATTTGATAAGAAAACCGAAAGCATTTCCCATTTTTGCATATGACTGCTTGTCCACCCCTTTATAAAGTAATATGTACCAAGGAATGTCGGAGAAAGCCCGTCTAGCTCAGTCGGTAGAGCGCTTGGCTCTTAACCAAGTGGTCGAGGGTTCGAGCCCCTCGGTGGGCGTCCAAATTTTGCTTCATAACAATTTCACTATTTATTTTAACAATTAAACTATATATTCGCGCATTAATAAGTAATCACTTCATATAATGAGAGAAGAGAAGTGAGAAGATGCGCAGAGAAATGAGAGACAATACAAATATAATTACTATAGTTTTACTTTAAAGATCAAACTGTGCAATATTTATAAATATATTTATGTATATTATACACTACATAGATAATATTAATAAAAATGGTATAAATTAATTAATGTATATCTCCGACTGCTTATAATCACCGAGATAAAAGATCAGAACCGACAACATGGAACTACTCAATATTCTAAAGTCACCCCATTGCAGTTTGTAGAGATTGGATATATGTTTGATTATATTCTGCGGAATAAATATCTAAGTTTTAATTATATTAACAGATACTTTTTAATTTATTTATTCAATCCATAATTTAATTATATATCACTTAAATTAAAATTAATTACTAAATTATAATCACATTAAATTATATCTATAGAAATGTCTGCGAATATAATGAAAGATTTGATGTTGAGGCATTCCTCATAAGAGAGACCACATAATAATTAGAATTAACAAGCGCTTAATGGGTTCAAGACTCAACCTAATTCAGTCAGAAATAATCATATTTATTTTACTATATTCTATACACATATTGTGGTTTTTTTGGTAAATAAATGGAGGTTTCAATTGAGAAATAGAATAAAAATCTCATATGTATGTTATATAGATTGATAATAATCAGCACCCAAGATTACAATAAAAAACCAAGATAAAAGAAATAATATTGAATAATTTCATGAAAAAGCACTATCCCTCAAATATCACGGGGTTGAACAGCAACTAAAACGACCAATATATGCGATAAAACGTGGAGATTAATGCAAAAGCTTACAATATTGCCAAGTAGCAGATAGATCAATACTTTTTGTAATTAATTATCAATTAATAAATAATTAATTTCATATTGATAATTTGATATTTATTAAAATATTTTAGACTTCGATAAGCAAATGGGGAGCTAAAATGGGAATATGGTGATATAAGACTAATCAGAGAAAGCAAATTAGGAAATATAAGAGAAAGCAAGTTTGAGGAATATAGCCAAACTGGAATAACAGATTCTCTCCATCCTCACTATTTAATAATACTTAACTTAAATACACAATTATGATCAAATACCCTTTAAAACATAGTATTATTTTTAATGACTAGCATGAACTTACGACCTAATTATCACAATTCATAGACTTCACTCCCAATAATCAAGCCCTCTGCTTAATCATAGACACGATCTTAAAGTATAAACCACTAGCAGCAACTTAATAAGTAATTATAATATTTTTTAATTTTTATTTAATTTAATTATATTTCACAACTTCGTCCACAGACGATTGACTCTTAAATTTTACAATCTTAATATTCCACCACTAAATCTGTAAAAAGTAACAGTCTTGCGATTATAGAAGAATTACAAAAAGCCAAAGCATTGTAAAGATAGAAATAATAATAATAATAATCTCAGAATAGAACAGCCAGTTTATTCAACTAATCATGTATTGTAGTTTATTTTTAATTTTATTAAAAAAAGTTAAAGATAATATATTTTACAATAATTAATCACTAAAACTGGGGATTGGGTAGAAATCTCTTGATAAAATAAATATTTCACCTTAAACAGCTGAATCTACTCAATTGAGGCCTTTGCTGATTCAAACACATGAATCCCATAGATAGTCACTTCGAGGTAATTAAATTAATAATTTATTTTAAATAAATGATATAAAAACCCTAACATAAGCATGAATTAATTATTTTAATTATAGTAATGGTTCATCACAAATGGTATCTCCAATATAAAATAACTATTTAGCATACACTTAGAACAACTAACTTCCCTTAAGAAATTAATAGAGAAAAGCTTTGAAAAGTCAATAAAATTCAATTTTAACATCTGTCTCTAAAAATGCGAACAATAACTTGCTCTACCAGTAAACATTAACAAATTATTATTGTTTCATTATGTATTTATTATAATTCATTAGATTTAGCAGTCACCAAATAACATTAACAACAATAATAATGTTAATGTTTTTCAGAGGTAAATAAACACAGCAGCTTCATTAGCACCATTAAGTGTTAAAAGCAGTCATAACGCAGGAAATATACATTTTAACTCCACTTATACAAAGAGTTAAAATGGAATGATTAAGGATGTTCTGCCCTCTGAGATTGACTAGGATGAGTGGGCAACACTATTAAGTATTGTATTAAATTGTTAATTATAAATATTAATGATTAATTGGGATAATTATTAATATTTTATGTACAAGATATCAATAAGAGCAGGATTAGGAGAAGAAAATTAAAGAATAAGAAGCTATAATGAGAAGAAAGTAAGAATCAGTTAATATATGGATACTCAATTAAGAGAGAGGCAAAAGACAATTGAGATGTTCAATTAACACAATATTAAACTATATTTTGAGGTAAATTTGCTAAAGAGATTAAAAGATGAAGAAATATCTATAAATAAGTATATATAATAAGTAATGAAAAGATAGCATGAAAGAAAGCTGCAAATTATTCAAGAAAAGTTATTCTCTATATTATTGTTATAATTATCAATAACTCTCTGAATAGTATTATAATTATGTAAGAAATATTATTTTTTAATAGAGCAACTGCTAAGACAAGCCCAAGAAAACAAGAAACAAGTGTTTTAAAAGGAAATGAACTCAGAATCCGAGTATTTAGAGAGATTAAAGCTGGAATTAGAAATTGAGAAATAAGAGCAACAGAATAAGAGACAGAAGGAAATGCAAGAAGCTCAGAGAATTATCAAGGAAAATTAACTATAAATTATATGGTATTAAGTTATAATGAATATAAAGTTATTAGAATAATTGAGAAAGATGAGGAAAATAAGATGCTGGAGCAGATCAAGTAACTTGCACTGGATGAGGAAAGAAAAAGATAAAATAATTCAGTGAATATGTATTTAATTTATCGTTATTCTGCAAAATTTCACATTCATTTTCACATAAAGAATTAAATCAAATTATCTGTTAATAGAATGGCGAATACTGTGGTCAAGAAGTAAGAAGAGCAAACATAAATCAATTAATTATATTCATAATGAGTTATTGAAGATGAGAAGGAAGAAAGGGACAGAAATGAAGAGGAACGAAGAAAAGAAGCAATGAGGATGAAAAATGAACAATTAAAGATTCAAATACCAAAATATTAATAATATTTTGGTAAATTTTTAATCAATTTATAGAAAAGAATAAATGCAAAAAAGTCTATCTATTTTAAGATAATGTAAATATATTAATTGTGTAATATTTATACCTATTAAAACTATATAATAGAATAAGATGAATGTTTAAAATAATATTTAAATGGAAAAACAATTATAAAAATCATAGAAAATTAAAATAAGATAGTTAATTAAATTTTTATATAAAAATTTGAGATAAAATTTAAAAGAATAATTTGTAAATTATTATGTAATTTATGATATTATATTAGAATATCACAAAATATTAGAACTTGATTATAATATAAATTTGATGTTGTATAATTAAATTTTATAATTTTTATCAATACAATTTTATTTTGGATTTATTGCTCTCTAGGAGTAATTGCAATAATTTTTAATATTTTATTAATAATTATTTTATAGAATGAGGAATATATGCGTTAATGGATTGGTATGGGCGATTAAGAGACTAAAAATATTACTGGATAGGCAAATATAATTATTAATTTAATATTATGAGAAAAAATTTATATTATTATTTCCAAAAAGTTTCAGTGTTTTAAAAATAATTATAAAAATATCTTCTTATAATGACCAAAAAAGACTTACTTATTAATAAAATTGATTATATTTTAAAATAAATTCAAAATTTTTGATTCATAAATATTTTTAAATTTATAGTGTAAATCTATACCTTTTTAAATGAATTAAATATTTTTTTTACTTTAATACTTTATTAACTTAAAAAAAATAATATTCAATATATAATTAAAAAAAATTGGGTAAACTACCATGTCTCAATTAATAAAAATTGTTTTATTTTTTATAAATGATGAAAGACAA
Source organism: Oxytricha trifallax (assembly GCA_000711775.1). Classification (NCBI taxonomy): domain Eukaryota; phylum Ciliophora; class Spirotrichea; order Sporadotrichida; family Oxytrichidae; genus Oxytricha; species Oxytricha trifallax. The sequence continues at coordinate 16,268 of ARYC01002793.1, read as the reverse complement.
AGATAGATAAAATTGAAAGAAAATCAGATTATTTAAATTGTTATCTGTTGTGATATCAAAATTTAGAAAAATCAACCAGCAGTAATAAATAAATATTATAATTAGATTATTTTAATATAAAATAAATATTTAAGGGATGAGTGGGCGGAAATCGCTAGATATCAAAATTAAAACTATAATATAAAATCAAAGTAAGAAGTAAAAGCTGTTTTAGATGCTCATTAATTGTTAATAAAATATTAATTATTTATAATTAATATTTATTTCACTCGAGATGATGACTCATGAATAAAAGTCTTTTGAGGTTTCTTAACAAAATTTTAATAATTATATTAAAATGAAGAAACTGAAGACAAGAAAAGATAGAAATTTTATTTATATATATATTACACTTTTAATTCAAGAAAAGCAGAAGAGAGAACAACTGCTAATAATTGGATGCAAAAAAAATACAAATTAATATCAATTAATTGAAAAATTAACTGATTAAGATGCAAAAGGATAAGCAAAGAATAGTTGAGAAATCTGTATAAAGAATTAATATGTAACTTTAAATAAAAAGATAGGAATTGTGGGAAGCCAGAGAGAAGAAAATGGAGCAAGCTGTTAATAGAAAAAGCCATATTTATATAATATTATATGATGAAGAGCAGGAGAAAATGATTGAATAAAAAGTCAAGAAGTATGAAGATGAGAATGCTAAACCTATACAAGTTATTCTTACAATTATAATTGCAATAGAAAATCTTAATGAAACAAGAAGAACAGAGATAGAATAATCTCTATGTTATTCTTAAAGACTAAAAAGATCAAATCTGATGAAAGAATATATCAATATTTATACGACTTATAATTATTCTATATGAGGAAAATCAGATATATCTCAAGGACTAAATCATAGGCATCAAAATTATTTATCTGCTTTCCACTTTATTTAGATATATTCTTAAAGATTTTTATAATCCAGCAGTAAGTAAAAGTCCTCTTAGGGGTGCAATGAACGAAGAGGAAATTAGATTAAATAGGACTCTCCTGCTTGAAATAAGTCAGAAAAAGAAACTACAAAAGACTATAAACACTTAATAAAATTAATCAATTTCCTAAGGTGGAGATGGAATTAGTATTGCAAAACTAGAAATTAATTTTTGTTGTTAAATTTAAGCATAAAAACTAATAGCAAATTTATACATTTTATTTAATTCTAATCATATAATAATAATAGATTCATGATTCAAATTATAATAGATAAATGATTTCAAATCAAGAATTATATTAAAGAATATAACGTATTAGAAATATAGCAACAAAATTATTCTATAAAAAAATTTAATACAGATGATTTATTTCTATTAGCTTGAAACTAATTAAACTATAATTCTATTATTATTTTTAATTATTATTAAATATTTAAAAATAGTAATTATTTAATAATACTCATAATTTTAATGGAAGTGGAGCTTAGATAAACACAAATTTTTCACAATAATGATAAATAGCATTTTAGCATATTTTAATTACTACATTTTTCCTTAAATTTTCAATCACTAGATATGTCAATATTATTTATTTCACCTGTATATTGAATTACTCTTTGTTAACATTAAAAACAAATATTGATTGTAAAATGTCTTTAAGAAATTATATATCAGAATTGAATGCTGTATGTGATTATTGTTCCCTATTCTCATTTTGATTAATTTGAATTTGATTTATCTCTCTATATCTTATGATGAAAATTTTATTTTCCTCATTTTTTCATTTTTTCTCTCGTTAAGCCTTTTCCTTCTGTCTACTTTTGTATAAATAACTGCAATTTTCACAGTACCACGCTATTTTATCATCACACTTATTGCATCGAGTTTTATCTCCACAGGTATACAAAGCAAATAATATAAATTTAATGACTTAAATAATTTTATGATACTACTAGAATTTTACTCCCTTACAGCATCCAGAGCAATCAAAACCCCAAAACCCCTTAATGAGTTTTATATGAATTTTGATTGATAAGGGTAATGTTTGGATGAGGGTTAATTTGAGTTAGGAAGCATCATTTTCACTTTTTTTACCAAAATATGAAAGTTTTATATCATCAAATTTTTATAATCTACTAATAAGTTTTGAAACATATTTATCTACATGTTAAAGCATTTTTTTTTGACAAAGATAACTTTGAGTGACATTTTGATTATTATACATTTTTGAGTAACTAATCACTTTTACTCAGCAATATAATGAAATTTGATAATCGCATCATTTCAAAAAATTGTAAATTATGCATAAATATTTATGAAGTTTTTAATAAAAATTATTTCAAATTTACTTCAGCATTTTCATTTCTTTTACTTTGCTTTCTTAATAACATATTTTTAATACAAAATAAAAACGTAACATTAGTAAAATTGAAATAAAAATATGATTAAAATAAATGGTTTTAATGTGATTGAAATCCATATTCATGTAATATTTAAGTTCCAAAAGTATTTTATATGGATATCAACTTCAAATTTTGTATTTATAATTTCTTAAAATCTGTACACATTTACTAGATATGGGTCCCTTATAAGAGGTCAACAATGTTAATAGAATGGAGCAATTCAACAAAAATTGTAACAAGTTTCAGAGATGGATCTCTAATTTAACCAATTGAATTCCTTTAAACTATTACTAAATTTATATAAATTTAATATGTAATGGTACTAAATTAGAAAAATTATAATTATTACCAATTAAATAGAACCAAAAACTTAATTACTACCTAGTTTAAACAATGAGGTTTTAATAAAAAAGTATCAATCTGGTTCAAAAATTAATTCATACCATATTTTAAAATATAAAAACTATATTGGTACCAAAGCATATAAAAAAATGGGGTCCCAAGGAATTATAAGTAATTTTCATAAAAAACAATAGCTTAATTTAATTAAATAAGTAAAGCAAACATAATTTGCAATCTTATTTAAATTTTATATTGGGATAATTTCAACATAACATTTATAAATGTAGAGATGATAAAATATTAAAAGAATGAAATCTCAACAATGAAAAATTATAATACATTGAATCTAACATTGTAAATAAAATCAATCAAAAAGAGACCATTATCCCCAACATTTCCCTCATCAATCAAAACACATATAAAACTAATTAAGGGGTTTTGGGTTTTGAATATAATTTTAAACCTTTTTACGTTTTGCAATACTTTTGATGCTTCTTATAAGGCTCTCTTTCCTACTTTTAGTAAATTATTTTTGCAGTTTCTTTTGCTATAAAAAAAATATAATTCATTTTGTTGATAATATTTTTGTAAAATTTTTGTTAATTTATTATTCATTTTAATCTGGTTATATATGATATTGACTTGTTTTAAATTTTATTATTTAACAAATTATAATTTACTTAAAATTATACTTAAAATAAAAATTAAGAATAAATTTAATGTTAGCACTAATGAGATATTGGATTGTAGTCTCTCCTTTTATGTCTGTGAGGCATTTGAAAATATTTAATCGTTTTGTCTAAAACCTTCAGGTAATTAAACAATTATATGAAATATTATATTTTATAATTGTATTTTAAAATGTTTAAATAAATCCAGGTGATTATATTAATCATTATTTAATAATTAATCTTGAATACTTACAAAAATTATTCTTAAACTACCTTTTTTAGAGTAACGTTATATAAGAAATATTAAAAATGATTTAGACATTAATTTTATAATCAATAAACACATGTTTTTTTTGTTACCTTAATATTTTTTAAAAAAATAATAACATTGTTAAATTTAATTATTTAATTTCATTTACGATATTTAAAAACAGGTTGATTCCTTTTACCAAGTAAGTTATCATCATAGGTAGTGGGAGGAGAAAATCTACTTTGATTCCTTTCATTAAAATCGTATAATTATCATTATTTTCTAATTGTATTTTTGAATTATATATAATTAAGAATAAGAATTAATCTTAATTATTTCTTTTTTCAGTAAATTTTAGATGTTAATTTTGTGTATTTTTTAATTTATTTTATATTTAAAAACATTTTAAATCAATATTTAATCATTTATTACCAATTTACAAAGCTTCTTTAATTTAAAAATATATTCTGGTGTCAATTATTGAGAATAGTAAGCTGATACTTTTTTTGCTGAATAATTAAAAAGTTTAATTATATTAAATTTAATACTATATAAATTGAGAATTTAGATAATTTATTGAAGGTTTATAAATTTATCGTACGATGATTTATTTTTGGTTGAATCAAATATCATATTATTATTTGAATTTCTATTGTTTAACTATTTTTGGTTGCAACACTAATCTTGGTTAAAAAGGTCTTAAACCCCTGACTGAGAAGCTTCTTGGACGAGGTCAATAAATAAATTAAAAAAACATATAATTATTATATTAAAATTGAAATATTAACAGTCTTATAGAATCTCATTGTTATTCAATCCATCTAAACTTTCATCATTCATAATCATTTCTTGATCCTCATTATTGATAGTTTTGTCTTAAAACAGCCTGGAATCATAAGATGCAAAAAGAATACAAAGTTGGGAATATAGGCCCGATCAATTCCAGTATCCCGGAAATCGAAATAGTGAAGTTACACGGCTTTTACAAAACAAGTCTCGGATCTAAGAACCTCCTCAGAATACGTCAGGCAAAATATAGGGGGGCCACGGCAATAATAAAGTTGACCGTTGATTAAAGTCGTGTTAATACTGAATGATTTCCTTATCATTACAACCTGGGGTTGAGTGCATCAAGGATAGGGTTGGAGTTTTAAGAGACAGACCTCTCGGATTTCAGATTGTACTCTATTTTATGAAGAAAAGCGAGATAATAACTGGCAAAAGAAAACTCTAGTACAGCTTCAATCGTGGTTTTCCCCCTTAGTAAGCCATACAATAAGTATATGATAAGAAGAAGTTTTCCTGAACTACAAGCACTCATAAGGAAAGTTAGTCATGGCAATGTGACATACGAAGTAGTGAAAGACTACATGAGACCTCCCAATTCAAAAGCTGAACGAGCACGGTACTGAAGCTATTTTGTCCAAATTATGGGTTCACTACTCTAGCTCTCGGATCAAGATAGAGCTAGATGCCCAAATGTCAAAGAATGAAAAATACCTAATTTATCTATCTGGCTGTCCTAAGCCCCAGTATCAATTTCCGTACAGCTTTAAATTTTAATAATAATAAGATGCAAAATCATCCTCATATATAACTCCATTGTCATCGCTTCTCATTTATAATATTTCGCTATCTTCGTTCTTATTTTGCTAAATGATATTATTGCTGAATGAAAAGGTACTATTTTCTCTTTGATTTGCAAAGTTATTTTTTGAGATTTGATGATTTTAAGGCACTTTTTCTTCCTCAAAATTATCAATATTTTAACGAATAGGAGGTTTTGGGATTCTGTTGACTTAACTCTAAGGAATTATGTTCTTGTCTTGTGAAAGTGATTGATTTAATTACTAATTTTAGTTTTCTTGACTTTTCCTTGGTAATTCATTGATTAGTTATTCAGTAAGATAGGGATCATGATGAACTTCTGCTAAGGCTAGTCCTATTTCTTCCATGTATTCTTTAAGCAAAGGAAGGTCTAGCTTGAACCATTCTGTGTATCCGTTTTGCTTTGGCTTTTTGTAGCTTAATTTTACAAACAATAAAAGTATCAATGTTTATCAATTCTTTGAGTCTTTCTTTAACTTAGAATTCAAAGAACTGGTAATAGACTGATTGATAAAAGGTAATAAGTTCATATTCCTTATTATTGTCTTGATATAAATAGGCCATTCTCAAATTTATATCTGTACTATAGCCAACCTTGTAAACATCTGGTTCAGCTTCATTTCGTTCTTTAAGGATATATACAAAGCCTGGCTATCTTAAGTCTTCAATAGGTACAGCTTCAAAGAAGAAGTTCCAATATGCCCTGTCTGCTTCTGGTTTCTTTTTAAAGCTCATGTAATCTATGGCTTTTGTGAATGCAGGAAACTTTTAAGTTCTCATTTTTTACCATTAATTTGCCATCTATTTTTCTTAATCGGTTTCATAAACAAAACTTTTGCCATTTTTAGCATACTTGCTTTTGCTATTCTGATAAGATTGAGATTTAGCATGATTGTTTTGAGAGTACTATTATTGATATATGGGGGATCTCTTACCGCCTGAAATTGACTATGAAAATGAGCCAGAATAATTTAATCTGTTATCGTTGACCTCATTCTGGATATACCTTGCAAGTTGCCTAGTTTATTCAAAATCCAATTCACTAATGGGCTTGATTAGCTTTTACTTCATTTCATCTTTCAATATAGAGTAAATATAGCTTCTATTCTCTTCACTTCCCATGAATGCTCCCATCAAAATTACTTATCTCATGCTTTCATATAATTTTCTTTCAATTTATTCTTTAAATTTTGATGAAAAAATAATTTATAATATACGCTAAAAAGATCTGATTAAGCATTTGACCTGCTAAAGTTTTGGTAGATCCTATCAAATTTTTGCACTAATTCTCTAGAATCCTATTCCCTTAAAGAATCTATGTTGTCTCTCATAGAATTTAGCAATACCGCGATATCATTTAGAAGTCTTTCAAGTGTGAACTCACCAATTTTAAAATATTCTTTGTATTAATGTAGAAATTTGCTCAATGTAGTTTCAATTAATTTCGATTTTAAGCCTTAATCTAAGGTATTAGTATATATGTTTTTAAGGCACTACACATCTTAATAAGGCATTTTTATTTTGTTATAGCTGCTTAAATCCATCATTAAACTTTCTGAATACTTTGCTAGTTATTTCTCTTAATTAAGGAACCATAAGTCTTAAAGAGCAAAAATTTTACTACCTTGGCATTTTAGCTTACTGTAAAATATAAATTATAGTATTGACCCAATAAAGAATAAAAATCAATCATGTTCGCTTTTAATTAACTCAAATAACCTTCTCTTTCTTACTTAATTATGCTTTATAAGCATGTTTGAAAAATCTAAAAATCAATTCAGTCCATAATTTCTTGATTGAATATCTTTGTAACTTTGAATTAAGGTTCAGACTAGACTTAAAACAATAATTTCTACAGTCTAGTCATTTCCTTTCTGTAAGCTATATATTCACTAAGATCATTTTCTTGATTATTAATTTATTCTTTATTAATGTCTTCCATTAAGTCATTTCTATAGTTGTATCTTCTAGGTATAATACATGAGAAATCAAAGTGAATTTGACAGAGATTTATGTTATTGTTTGAATCAATAGGCTTTTTAAGTTGATCTTTTATTAAATCAATCATTTATTTAATCGTGAAAAGTTTGATTTCTTAAACGCAACTGTCTGGTAGTTCACTAAGAATTAAACACAAAATTATATTTTTTTTAATTTGCTTTTAAAATTTATAAAAAAGATTTTATATTTTATAAAAATTGCTAAAAAATAGAAAAATTAAACTTTAAACTTTAAATCAAATTTTTAATTTATTGAATTTACTTAATTTAAAATATTCTTAAGGCCCTTAATAATTTATTTTAAATTGGGGATAAGGGTTTTGAATATCTTCCTAGACAATTTTTTCTTCGATTTTAATATCAAAATGCTACTTTAAAAAATCCATATAAGGTTTATAATCAACGGTTGAATAGTTACCATTATCAAATTCTAACCTGTACAATAAACATAAAAAAAAATGATTAAAATAATATTTTTATTTTATTTTTAATAATTAAAATAAACTTCAAAAGATTAGTAATCTGAGCTAATATTAATAACATTTCAATTTTTTTAAGACTTATTAATTTAAATGTATTACAAAAAATAAATTTATTACTATTTAGTACTATAATATAATGTTTTTAAATTCTTAGAAATCAGATTAAATTAAAAATTATTTTTATGATTTAATAATGCCTGGTAAATACAACTTAAATTATTCAAACTTATAATAAAAAATAAAATGATTTAAATAACAATTTAAAATTAGTTCTATTCTATCCCGGATATTATAGAAATACTGTAAATTAATGAAATTTATCTTTCATAATTCTTTTGATTTGGTAATATAATAATCTAATTTTATAAATATAATTACAACTAATTCAAAAATTGTCTATGTATTTCCTTAAAAAATATTTTCTAGAATTATATCTCATACACATTATTGATACTAATATCCAAAGTGATCTTATTCACATTTTAAAATATGAATAAATGTATTATAAAATTACTTTATGTGTTTTGGGGTTCTAAACTCGTTTAGAGTACTAAAACTATTATTTTGATTTAGCATGATTTTGTAAGTGTTAAGGTGATCCACAAAATTCAAATTTTAAATTAAATTATTCTAATTATTTTATGAGTGCTAAAGCTGGTACTATTTTTTAGGATTAAATTTAATTATATATTAGTAAACTTATTTCAGAAATTATCTAGAGTTCCTACTATCTTTTTAGAAATAGATTCAAATTAATTTATTTATATATAAATAGATTAATAAATAGACTCTTGCAAATGTATCTAAATCTTTTCTTTCACTAATAAGTTGTAGGACTTTTGAAATGTTAAAGAAACCTTTTTTAGAGAATAATTCAAGATTATGAGTTTTAAATTTTTCATTTACTTCAAAAAGATCTTTTATTAATTGAATATTGTTAGGGAAGTAAAAATATTTTTTAATTTAATAAATCAAAGACATATTGATGTTAATTTTATACCATCAACATCGGGACCAATAAGATAAACAATTAAATTAAGTGATTTGGAAAATAATAAAACGATTTTTGTAGTTTAGTTAATTTCAAGAGATTCCAAAAGCCGATGCAAGCTTGTTAAATGAAATACATCGTTCATGTTTTCGATTTAAGGAATTACAATCTAATCAGGCATATCAAGTGACTTTCTTATGTTTGGAAGAAATTTCTTTTAGCTAAGCATTTTTAAATAGCTTTTGATGAAATTCTGCTTAAGCCAATCACTTTAAACTTTTGAATTATCGCACATATTAAATTTCAGAATATTCGTAATGTCAAAATAGTGCTCTTCAATCACATAATCTAATATTTATGAGATCATTCCCAGTGCTTATGTTAAAATTAGGGAATTTTATGGAATGCCTTGTTAGTTTTTGACTTCAAGACTTTTCAAAGAATGTTAACTGATATTGAAATCTTGTGATTAAATGAAAAATGGGAAACTTTCAATAATAATTGTTAGAAGAATAATGATGGGAGATAAAATATTAATATCTTTCAATTTTACAAACTTTTAACCCCACTCAAACTTGCATCTATTGAACTCTGGTTAAACATAAATCTTTTAAAAGCTTAGCCTAAATAGCATGTAAAACCATCTTGTATCACTTTTATCCCAACATATACTTTTTTTATTTAGTCTTCCATAACTAAAAATTGCTAGATGTTTTAGTCATCATCGTCTTATATCAGAGTCTATACTGTGTACTTATGAAGGTCATTTTTTATTATTTCACTATCTGTCAACGAATAAACGATCTTTTTCCCATTAAAGGAAACACTTTCTATGACTCTATTGCAGATCAGAGAAATAGGCAAAGTAGATTTGAAGCTGTTTAAGGCTTATTCGACTTAATGTTGCTATAAATTTAGTGGCTATAGCTCTATTCTTATTTTGAAGTTAAAAATTAAAAGATCAAAATAGATAAAACTTTTAGGAATCTTTTCTTTCGTTAATTAGAGGGAAGTCCTTTTAATTTTATTAAATTGCGGAAATTTTATCCCACAAATCCTTTTAATTTTCTGATATGTTTTACACCGTAAAAATAGGGCTAGCAGCTTTCAATCTAAAATATTGAATTAAATTGCCAATTCTATTGTTTTGATTTTAGTATACTCCAGAAATGCTTACAATTTGAGTAAAAATTAATATTTGGAAAAGGGAAAACTAATCCTTTTCCAGATTTTGATTAGAAATCATCTCATCTTGATCCTACTGATTAGAATTTAATTTCTGATAGCCATCCAAATTTTTTAAAGATTTTTTCTCATTGCCAAGTATTGACTAGAGTACAAGATCATTGATAGATTCAATATTTGTTTGGATTTCTATATATTTGTGATGAGTTTATATATCAATTGTCAAGCTATTTTCAGATAAATTTTCATTTTGATATTCTCCTGATTAATAGCGGGAATATTTGTTGTCTTTTTCTATGTTTAAACTGACTGATGTATTCAAAAGTAAACAAAATTATTATAAAATCTCTAAAATAAAGAGTAATCTATCAGAATCATCTTTTTTCATTATATCCAAGTACTTCTTGTAGTATTTTTGAATTAATGGTGAAATTTATTCATTTTTTTCATAAATTTCCCCTTCTAACTGTGAAAAGATTTCCATAGTTTTATTTTGTTAATTACTTTTTTCTTTAAATTTTCACTCAAAAATTGAAATAAATAAATCAAATTAATTAAAGGTAAATTTGAAATTAAGCCTATTCCAATATAATTTAGAATTTTTATTCTTTTTTATTATTTGAAGTTAATCTATTAGTTTTTCAGTTATAATAAGTTATATCATTTAAGTTAGAATCAACATAGAATAGTGAGTTAAATATTTTGAAAAATAATTATGCCACATTCTAATCACATTTTATAATTATTTTATTTTCAATTGTCCAAAACAGTAAGATAATTTATTGGTAGTTCATTTCTTTTTAAAAGCAAAATTACATTTCAAATTAAACTTTTTATTTTAACATATAGAAATATTATTTTAAATGTATTTAAACACTTAATTTAATAAATAAATTTAGATTTTTATATTATGATAGTTAGATTTATGTTAATCAATGGAAATAACTCAATTAACTCAATCCAGTAGTTCTAATTAAATAATTTTATATTAAATTTAAAAAGAATTATATAATAAAATAAAAATTAATACAAATTTGATCTTATTTAATTGAAACTTTAGTTTTTTATTTGACTCTATAAATTGGCAAGTAAATTGACATCCATGTAAATATTTCAAGTTATTAAGAATATTATATAAATCAATAATCATTTGCTAATTTATAGAATAATTTTTCGATGAACCAATCAAACATGGAACAAGCTGTCAGAGATCAATTGAAAACAGACAATTATGTAAACAAATCTATTTGGAAGTGGTTTAAGCCAACATATTCTGAAATTTGTAAAGTCTTAAACGTTCCCGAAGGTGAAAAGAGAATGACTAAACTTAAAGATGAGCTTTTTTGGGTAAGTAGCTTGGAATTTCTTGGAGACGAGTCAGGGTTTAATAGGGCACGCAATAAATTTACATTTTTGTCACTCCAAGCGATAGAAAAGAAGTATCCCATCCAACTCGAAGAAGCAGAAGCAAATAAGAGAAAGAAACTATTCAAGAAAATTTAAAGAAAGATTAACCTGCAATATGAAGAGCCATTTTATGATGATATCTACAATTAAAGAAAATAAATGGGATTAATATGATACCAAGAAACCTTAAATAATTTATTATTTTAACAAATTAAAAATAATCTTTTTAGTTAAATTGTTATTAACTTTCTTGAGATTTATAGTAGGTTAATTTAAGCTAACATTAAAGTTAAACTTAATTAATATTAGTCAAAGGAGTGATAATTTTAATTCAAAATGTTTGATAATTTAATTTATTGTAAATAAAGTTAAGTAAGAACTGTAAATTAAATAATTTAAAATTCTAAATAAAATCAAATTTTATAAATGTAGAATGTATATTACTTATTTTTTTTAAAAATAATTATATAATTTTAACATGAGGCATTTGTAATAGAATAAAGAATAATTTAAATTTATCAAAATACATAATAAAATTTAAATAACTCAATTCTAATTGTTTAAAGTTTTTCCTATATGTTATTACACTTTTTTATCTTTACTATTAATATTATGGTTATTTTTTATACGAGCCCTAATCACAATATATTGATTACTATTTATTACATTTGTGGCATATATTGATATACCCACACTTTTACAAAAATTAAATAAATTAAATAATATTAATTTGATTTCAAAATGAGAAAATTTAATTTATAAATCAATTTTTATAAACTTATTCTTTTAATTGAATTAAATTTTAAATTAATTTGAGTATATCGTAAATTTATCTAAAACTTTTCACCCAAAACCCCTTAATTAGTCGTTTAAGTGATTTGATTTGTAGGATATAGTTAGGCCTTATTGGGATAATTAAAGAAAAGACAGGTTTTATGTGAATTTAATGTATATTATATTTAATGAATATCAAGTGATTAAATTCAAACAAGTTTTGTCTTTTATTCTTTGTTAAATCTCTTCAATCTCTTGTTCACTTCAATGTCTAAAGTATATAGTTTAATGATTGGTAATAATAGTGAGGAGCTCTCACAATGATTATCTCAACTATGCTTTTAATCTCTAGGCATACATCTTCTTGATCAATATGCTTTTTGTCAAATTAATTTATATTTTCATGCTTTGTACAAAAGTAAGACAAGTTTTTTATCACTCTTTAATAATATAACAACACTGTCCATACATCCCATTTAACTCAGCCATTCGTCTTTTTTATAATAATTTGAAAGTTTTTATCCTTGAGTTCTATGTACCTATGCCAAAGTAACGATCTCTTATCATAAGGCCCTACTGAAATCGATGACAACTATTTCAATAGGACAGAAGCTCAACATAACATTTTCAGGCTTCAAATTACTATGAACATATCCTAGTTAATGCAACTCCTTGGCACCAGGTATCTAATCTAGATATCATTCAAATAATTTGGATATCTGTTATGATATAGATAGTCTATAAGAGTTATTTCAAATTTTTAAGTTTTAGTACGATGAAGCAAATGCCTAAAATAATACCATCCAACATTAGAAAGTTCTTGCAATCTCTTTTCTATGCCTCTCTTAAAACCAAATATTTGTTAGCGAATTTATTCTGGTACTGCTCTTGCGCAATCCGACGGCTTAAAGTGTAGACATTATAAGAATACTCATCAACAACTATGAGCTTTATTATGTTATTTACATTTTTACTAAAATAAGTATTAATGCAATGTTAAAATCAACTGCATTTAATGCAGAATTATGCATTGCTCTCTCTTAGAAACATGCTAAAAAGGTATGCCTTCTAGTTTGTTTATTGTTTCAAATAAATTGTTTCTGCCTCTTTAGGTTTTCTTGCTATTCTCTTTAGGACTCAAAAGTATTCGTTTTCTTTTTACTGGTACTAGTTTCTTAGTCTCTTAATCTTAGTAAAGAATTCTGTTTGGTAATGCTTTTGCATATGACTTTTAAATTTTTAGCTGAGTGATTAAATAACTTCTTTGAATCAAAACCCCAAAACCCCTTAGAGAGGTTTATAAGTGCTTTGATTTGTAGGGTATAGTTGGGGTCTTATAGGGGTTAGTAGACATAATGCAGGTTTAATCTTAATTTAATGAATATTTAATGAACTTTAGTTTAATTAAATCATACAAATTTTATCTGCTTGTCTTTATTATATCTTTTGAACCTTGCTCTCTCAAGAGGGTCAAGTATGTCATCTAATGTTTACCGAGGATAGTTAGGAGCTCTCACGATTATCATCTCTACTATGCTTTTAATTTCTTAGCAGACATCTTCTTACTTTATATGTTTCTGAGCCAAACTTATTGATTATTTTTCATGCTTTGTACCAAAGTAAGACATACATTCCATGTCACTTTCTAATATTATTGCTGCTACTGCCCAAACATCCCATTAAACAGAACCATTAGTCCACTTCTCTCTTATTGGGAAGTAACCTGGAGTACCAAGTACCTGTGCTAAAGTGACAATCTCCTATCTTAAAGCTCTATTGAAATCGATAACCACTACTTCTAAAGTGCAGAGATTTAGTATAACGTTTTCAGGCTTCAAATCTCTATGAACATATCCAAGTTCATGCAACTCCTTAACACCCGGAATCATATCTGAGAGTATATCGTTTAATCATCAGGGTATCTATTGTGATTTAGGTAGTCTCTCAGAGTCATCTCAAATTTCTTTAGCCTTAATGCGATGAAACCATAACTTAAAATAACACCATTTAGCTTAAGCAAATTCTTGCAGTCTTTTCTTTAGGCCTCTCTAAGTACCATGTATTCAATAGCAAACTCGTTCTAATACTGTTGGTTCTTAATAAGATAACTGAATGGATACACCTTGTATGCATACTCATCAACTACTATGAGCTTTGCTTTTGCAGGCACGTTTATATTCAAGTAGTTTTCAATACAAGTGCTGAGATCAACTGCATTTAATGCAGGTATATTCATAGCCTTCGCTTAGAAGCATGCTAAAATTGTATTACCTACTGGCTGGTTCATCGATTCATATCGCTTCTGCCTCTTGAGTTTCTCTTGCTGCTCTCTTTATGACTAAAGAGTATTAGATTTTCTTTTAGCTGGCACTAGTTTTTAAGTTTCCTCATCTTTAATCAGGAATTCGCTTTAATGATGCTTTTGCACACGTCTCTTTACTTTAGCTGAGTGAGTATAAGACTTCATGCAGGTAGTGCATTAATATCTACCATCTACTTTATCATGCTTGAAGTAGATCTTAGCTCAACCAGAGTGTACCTCTTTGATGTGCCTCTTCAAGCTAGACTCAGTTGAGATGAAATTTTATCAGTCTTCACATTAAAATGTTTTAATTTTTTCTATTCGTTGCTGTTCTTTATCTTCCTCAACTAATTCAATTTAAGTTTAAACCCCTATCTCTGCGCTCTCCCTCTGGTTTAATACTTCTATGATAAAAACCTCTGCTTCAAATTCAAGAGCTCTTAGCTTTACCTCCCTCTCAACATAAATGATTTCAGGCTTTTTAGTTGAGCCAAAGTTGAGCATTGATTGACCTGCTCCTAAAAGTTCTGCTCTACGATTTAAGTTTACCGCCATGTTTAAATTCAAATTTAAATTTCTATTATAAGCTCTTAAAACCTCTATAGCTATATCTGGACTATATAGGAGTTGCAACAGCATTAATGATGGTTTGATCTAAGCTCTAAGATTTCATATTTATACTCAGTTTATAATTATAATTTTCGTCATTTTACTCTTAATAATTTTGATTCTGGTACCAACTCAGATAAAGTTCAGGTTGGTACTGGTACCAATCAAGTTTTAAACTAGATTGGAACTTTTCCATTAAAACCTCACTGGATTAAAACTAGGTACTAATTAAGTTTTGGTACTATTAAATTGGTTCCAATTAAACTTAAACGAATTTAGTACCGGTACTAATTAAATTTAAACAAATTTAATACTAATTTAATGGAACAAAATTGATAAAAATGGAGCTTCATTCTCTGAAGTTTGTTACAGCTTCTGCGAACTTTCTCCACGTATCTTTACAGGGTTGACCTCCTATAAGATGCCCATATTTTATAGTAAGTTTTTAAACAATAGGATCCAGAAGTCTATAAACTATAATTTGAAATTCATTAATAGGAAGAGGAACAAAGATGGAATCACTCAATGATCAAATGAAAAGAGTCGAGGGTCAAGAAATGATCTCAAGATTCAGAAGTAAGGAAGATCTCTATCGATACCTAACTTTACATGGTAAGATAACTTGATGACTATTAACATCTTAAACAGTTGGCTTATTCCTTCCAACGATGGAAGGTACCGAAATTTCATTCTTGAAAGCAATACTTTGCGAGGAGAAGAAAGCTTTTAAAAATAAAGAGATTAAACTAATAGAAATTCCTAACTACCCTGAGATTTCAGTTACTAATCTTTATGAGGATGCCATGTAAGATGAGGAAGTTGTAGTTTACCTTCCTACAAAGAAACAACTCTCTAATAATATACCAGAGAGGAACTTTTTCTTTGGTGTTCTTGGTACAATAAAAGAGGAGTATCTCAGAGAAATAATTGAAGAAGCACATAAGAAACGATAACTATCTCTCCTGAAGACTAGAAAAAGCAAGGCATTCTAAATAAGCTCAGCTTGGCTAGAGGAACTTAAGAAGCATCCTTATCTTTCAAGTAAGCTTTGACATATAACTTTGTAGGAAAATCTGGCACTGGCATATATCTTATGAAAGAGCATGCAAAGGTTCACAGAGAGAGAAAGTCGCAGACAATTTATGAGGTGAGCAAGAGGCTCTATAAAGATGTCTAAAAACCAGATGAAATGAACATAGATGCAGGAGCTAACACTAAGAGAAGAAATATGGGCCTAAGCAAGCCATAAGAAGAGGAGAAGAAAGAGAAA
>ARYC01002792.1:0-66160 GCA_000711775.1 Oxytricha trifallax | reverse complement strand
GCTTTCCATATCGCACTCTAAAATTATTGCAGCTACTGCCAAATCATCCCACTAAATAGAGCCATTAGTCCATTTCTCTCTGATTGGGAAGTAACCTGGAGTACCAAGAACCTTTGCTAAGGTTACAATCTCTTATCTAAAGGCTCTATTAAAATCGATTACAACTACTTCTAAAGGGCAAGGTTTAGCATAACATTTTCAGGCTTCAAATCTCTATGAACGTATCCAAGCTCGTGAAGTTCCTTAACACCCTTTATCATATTAGATAGAATATCATTCAAGTCATCTGGGTATCTGTTTTAATATAGATAATCTCGGAGAGTCATTTCAAACTTTTTTAGCCTTAGTGCGATGAAACCAAACCCTAAAATAACACCATCTAGCTTGAGCAAATTGTTGCAATCTTTTTTCTATGCCTCTCTAAGTACAATATATTCGTTAGCAAACTCATTTTGATACTGCTCGGTTTTAAGGAGATAGCTGAAAGGATATACCTTGTAGGCATAGTCATCAACCACTATGAGTTTTGCTTTAGCAGGTACGTTTATATGTAAGTAGTTTTCAAATACAACTGCTAAGGTCTACTGCATTTAGTGCAGGAATATACATGGCTCTCTCTTAAAAGCATGCTAAAAAGACATTACCAGCAGGTTGATTCATTAATTCTATTCGCTTCTGCCTCTTGAGCTTCTCCTGTTGTTCTTTTTAAGTCTCAAGATTAATAGATTTTCTTTTAGCGGGCACTAATTTCTAAGTCTCTTTATCTTAAATCAAGAACTCACTTAGGTGATGCTACTGCATATGTTTCTTAACTTTAGCTGAGTGAGTATAAGACTTCTCACAAGTCGTGCACTAGTACCTGCCATCGACCTTATCATGCTTAAAATAACCTTAGCTTTCCCAGAGTGAACCTCTTTCATCTGTCTCTTCAAACTGGAATCAGTAGAGAAAAATTTTAGCAGTCTTAGCATTCAAAAGTTTTAATCCTTTAAATCTGAAGCTGTTCTTTTTATTCCTCAACATCTTTTATTAATGTTTAAACTTCTATTTCAGCTTTCTGTTTCATGTTTTAAACCTATATAATAAAAACCTGTGCTTCAAATTAAGAGCTCTTAGCTCTGCCTCCCTCTCAATATATATAACTTCTCGTTTCTTGGTTGAACCAAAGTTAAGCATTGATTGACCTGCTCCTAAAAGTGCCGCTCTACGATTTAAGTTGACCGCCATGTTTAAATTCAAATTTAAATTTCTATTATAAAGCTCTTAAAACCTCTATAGCTATAGCTGGACTATATAGGAGTTGCTACAGCATTAATGATGGTTTGATCTCAGCTCTAAGACTTCATATTTATACTCAGTTTATAACTATAATTTTTGTAATTTTGCACTTAATAATTTTGATTCTGGTACGAACTCAGATAAAGTTCAGGTTGGTACTGGTACCAATTAAGTTTAGAACCAGATTGGAACTTTTCCATTAAAACCTCACTGGATTAAAACTAGGTACTAATTAAGTTTTGGTACTATTAAATTGGTACCAATTAAACTTAAACGAATTTAGTACCGGTACTAATTAAATTTAAACAAATTTAGTACTAATTTAATGGAGTTAAATTGATAAAAATGGAGCTCCATCTCTGAAGTTTGTTACAGCTTCTGCGAACCTTCTCCACGTATCTTTACAGGGTTGATCTCCTATAAGATGCCCATATTTAATAGTAAGATTTTAAAGGATAGGATCCAGAAGTCTATAGAAATTCAAAAACTTGAAATTCATTAATAGGAAGAGGAACAAAGATGGAATCATTCAATGAACAAATGAAAAGGGTTGATGCTCAAGAAATGATCTCAAGATTCAGAAGCAAGGAGGATCTCTATCGATACCTTACTTAGCATGGTAAATAAATTGATGTTAATCAACGATGTATACAGTTGGTCTATTCCTTCCAACGATGGAAGGTACTAAAATATCATTCTTAAAAGCAATACTCTGCGAGGAGAAGAAAGCTTTTAAAAACATAGAAATCAAACTGATTGAAATACCTAACTACCCAGAGATTTCAGTCACAAATCTCTACGAGGATGCAATGAAAGATGATGAAGTGGTTATTTACCGTCCTAGCAAGAAGTAACTCTCAAATAAATTGCCTGAAAGAAATTTCTTCTTTGGTGTTCTTGGTACAATCAAAGAGGATTATTTGAGAGAAATTATAGAAGAAGCTCATAAGAAACGCTACTCTATTTCTCCTGAAGATTAAAAGAAGCAAGGAATACTAATAAGCGAGACGTGGCTAGCAGAGCTTAAGAAGTATCCTTATCTCTCTAGTAAGCTTTGATTTATAACTTTTTAGGGAAACCTGGAACTGGTATATTTCTAATTAAAGAGAATGCAAAGGTTCACAGAGAGAGAAAGTCTCAAACCATTCATTAAGTTAGCAAGAGACTTTATAATAAAGTTTAAAAGTCTGATGAAATGAACATAGATGCTGGTGCTGGTACAAAGAGAAGAAACATGGGTCCTAGTAAAGCACCAGAGGAAGAAAAGAAAGAGAAGCCGAATCCATTTAAGAGTTCGTTTAATATATGAAATAATTCATTCGTTTAAGTCTAACACTTATTAATAAACATTCATTCTTCCTTTCCTTGCACATATCGTAGTCTAGTCTTTACCCACTCTCTTGCAACTACTCTGTATTAAGTCTACTGTGTCGATTGGGAGATCATGCATTAGGTGATACAGCAAGAGTTTCTTGTAGTGAGTCTTAATCTAACTCCAATAGAATTCGATTCCATTGAATTGAGGACTGTAAGGAACATTATACACAGGAGTTATCTTTAATTCTTCATAAGCTTTCTTAGATTCCTTAGTCTTATGAACTGAGAGGTTATTCAACAAACAGGATGATCTCTTGATCGTTGTACATATCTCTTAGCTTATGTAAGAACTCTATATACTGCTCTCGCTTAATAGAGCGAGGATGAATAACATAAGTTTCTAAGCCTGAATCTTCACTAATACCAGCCAAAATTGCGTGAGTGACAACCTTAACCTTTTAGTCATACACTTCTATATTATCGTATTTCTTGTACCAAGACTTATTAATAAAGGTGTTGAACGTAAACACAGCTTCATCAGCGTGTATGAACTTGATGTTATTATCAACAGACCTCTGCATTTAATCATATATATAGTTTAAATTATTACTATAAAATAGCAGAGTAAAGTCAATCACTCTCTTCACTCTATTGACAGTCTTGAAGGCAATACCGTTCCTTCAATAAATATTTGCGATAGTCTATGGTGAGATACGCATGTCAGGAAACTTGCGATGAAACATCACAGCTCGCTAGTCAAGTGGGAAATGTGCCCAATACTTAAGAGTCTTAGAATCGCAGAGATATTCAATATGGTGCTAAGAGAACTTTTATTTTCTTACAGGATGTTATCAAGAACCAGAATTGAAATGCTAAATAGCTAACAAGCAATGATACCTAACTGTTGAGGCACTCTTGCGCAGGAGCTTTGCTATAGCAGCATAATTCATAACTGGTTTGAGTTAGTCTATATCAATACTCGCACCATACCTAAGCTTAAGCAGTAAATCTAAATATTTCTCATCATAAATAGACCCCAAAAAACGCTAATTTCTATTTCTCATTTTGCAAAATGACCTAATTTCTCTACTAACCCTAATGAAACCCCAACTTTACCCTACTAATCAAAGCACTTATAAACCTCACTAAGGGGTTTTGGGGTTTTGACTTGTTCTTATGGACGAAATGGATGACAAGCATTTCTTTAGCAACGATAAAATTGCAAAAATGAAGAGACTATTGGAGGGATGTGGCTACTCAACAGAGATAAAATATGGAGAAGTGGTATTAGAGTATTTAAACAGCACAGTTGTAATCACCATTAATACTTTACTGTTCAAGAAGCTTAAAATCATTGACAGAGAAGCATTTGAGACCTGGTGCCATCTAATTGATCTAAGCAATGTGAAGAAGGATGAGACAAATAAAACACTGTTTGACACTTTTGATTAGCAAATTACTTGATGGCACTGTTAGAGGAAGAGACATCGGTTGCCAGTCATTCATATGATCAAAACATTAGCAAAGATGTGAGCAAAATGATAGAGTAAGAAGTGAAGAAGCAAAGTCAAAGAGATGATCGAGAGACATTTCATTTCCACTGCACTTATAATTTAGTAAATTGAATACATAAAATAATAATTAACTACCAAACACAATTATATATTAATCATATGGCCACAAAGACCTATGGTTAAACAGGTCAAATGGTCAAATAGCTGATTATATAATTATGTTTTAATATTAAATTAATAAATAATCAAAAGATTAAAAATAATATTTGTAAATCCGTGTAACTTAACTGAAAATCACGATCAAATCGGTCAAAAGGTCAAATCCGTAGACATAAATACGGTAAAAAGAATAGATTCACGATTGAGAATTAGTTTATCTCCTTAAATTGAAGGACAGATACGGTGTACTTTTAAAACATAAAGGTAAATACTTATGACCAAATATTATCTATAATAATGTGTAGTGAGAGGCAGTTATAATAAAAATAATTTTAAATTCTTATTAATATATCTAATTTCCCCGATTCATTTTTATTTTGAGTAATTAAGATTCCCTAAGACTTATGGAAGCCGTCTCTGGAAATGCTGTTATGCATTTTTATTTAGATTCATCAGCTAAAATCTTATAAATACCAAGTAGCTATCAGATTCAAGTTAGCATGTGTCTGCCACAGGTCGAATTATGAAGCTTGGGTAAATTGCTTATAATTCTACCTTGCTCTTCAGTCTTATTGGTTAAACTATTATCTTTGACAACCTTAACAGAAATCATTTCATCCATTTTGGTATTGGCAAAGAGAAGACCCTAATATGCATTTATCATTCTTAAATTCTTTCAAAAATCTTTTATAATTATAAATACTTTAATAACCAAGACTACTAAAATGATAACCTTATCTAACATTAGCGACAACTGTATCAAAGCCATATTATTAATGAGATTTAGATGTGAAGAACCTAATGATTATTCGAAAGTCTACATGAAATATCAATAAATTTCATAAGTGATTAAGTTATCGCAATAAATAATCTGAAGTGTGTCCGGCTAGACTCTCTAACATAGAAATTTGCTTTAAAAAAAATCTAAAATAGAGGAACAATTAACGAATCAATAATTATAATACTTAATAAGACAATAATATCTTTAAAAAATGTAGCATATATCACTAGCTGATAGATTAAAGTAATTTAACTCTAACTTTAAACAAAGCCATTAAAATATTCAGCGGTTTTAAACATTCTCAACAATAATGATGTAAAATATAAATAGGTAAGAAAGACTTATCATCTTACGTGGCATAAAAAATTGTAAATAGATGAATAAAGGGTGAAATAATTTTAGAGCCTTCTAGATTTTAAAATTCAGGAATAAAATTATATATGTTGAAGAAGTAGTCTTCAACGCTTACTCCCAAAAGTATAGGGCTTGGTCATAAAGTAATTAAAATGTTTATCTTGAACAATAAGGTATAAAAATAAATACTTTATCAGCTATTATTTATATCACTGAAGATCAGGGTATTGAAAGCTTTCTTATAAATTATTGATCAATAAAAATAGTTGACTTCTTGTAATCTCTTCGAGATGTTCAGAGAATTAATGAAAATAATAAGATTTGTTTATATATTTATGGACAATTTATAAATTCATAAATCAAAAGAATAGTTAATCTGATAAAATAATTTGGATGGACCATAATTATAATGCCCCATATTCATCATAGTTCCACAGTATTGAAGGTGCATTTTCAATAATTAAAAGATATTACAAAGTTCAATTATAAAAGTTAAACTTTAAAATCTATAACCAAAAGCATTGAAGAATTGTAGAAGATGCAATATTAACAATAGAAAATAATATATAAATAATTTAATCTAAAGATAATATAGAATGATGAGAGACTTTATTTTATCCTGATATTAAGTTTAATTTATTTTTAAGTAATTAATTAAATTAAGTTCAAATATTAAACTTGTATCTTTTTTAATCTACTAGCTCTGTCTATTAACTTGATTAATTCTATTAAACTATCATTTTTTCCTCTTTTTGATTATTGTAATTTTATTGCAACTCAAAAGTATTTCTTTTTTTAGTCATTTAGCGTTTTGCCTTCGACTACACCTTTTGCATAGATAATCCTTTGCCCTTGGACCCTACATTAATTTTGTAAAAATAAACAACTATTTTACTAGAAAAAATAGTTCTTCTGGAATAGTTTAATAAATATCGTTTCTTATTGCTATTGCTTGTTGCTAGGAGTAGTCTACATATTCAAGATTCCTTAGTTTTTCTAGCTTTTTGCTAATTATTGTATATAATTGGGAGCTAATGTCCCAACTATTTTATAAAAGAAATCTCACTCGGGCAATTATTTTGAGTAACTGTAATAATTGAGGTGTCTCATAATGCTAGAGTCACCTTTTATTTAATTCAATATATTCTCTATTTTAAATCAGGATATTGTATTAATAAAATAAAAGGATCTCAATATAATTGAAGTACCTCTTTTTTGAGCCTTACAAAACATCTCTCAAAAATCTCATTGTTGTATTCTTATAGCCTGGAAGGCAATATCCCTCTAAATTATAAATTATTTAATTAAAAGTTACAAGATATTTCAGGAACCTATACCAGTCATCTTTTGAAGATAATTTGCCCTCAAATAACCTATCGTCTACATATTATTAATTGCTAATCTGAGTTTAAGTGTCCATTATATTTCAAAATAGAGTTATGGTTAAATTTCCTTAGAAAGTTTAATTCTTAATAGAATTATAGTTTATGATAAATTAATTAAAAGTCCAATTTACATTGAATAATAAAATAAAAGTTACTAACTTTAGTATCATCTTGTGACAATCTTGAATATCAAATTTTCCAATTATAATTTAATTACTTCTCTAAGGAAGTTAAGATATTGTAAAATATAATTATTTAAAATAATTTAATAATAATTAACTCAGGATACTTTTTATTAAGGTCTATATTTAAACCTTTACTGTATTATTCAAAGTATTAACTTAATCTATATTCCTAAGTACTTGATTGAAAATTCCTCGTATTTATTATGGTTTGAACTAAACTCTAAAATAATTATTTTTGACTGAAACCAATATATAAACATCCAAATCTCAGAAATTATTAAAATTATTAAAGGGACAGTTATTTTGATAACTATCTCGCTGGACAATTATTGAAAAAATTGAACGTCGACAAATTAAATTTCTTCAAAAATATATTTAATGTTAAATCTAAATTCAAAATCAATTAGCACAAAAATTATTGATTTATTTATTAATTATTAGAATATTTTTAAAAAGCTATGGTGAAGTAAACTGAATAATATGAGCGGCTTCTTTTAAAAACAAATAGGGGTAATAATTGGGGAGAGGTTGAAGAATTTAATTTTACAATGGAAAAATTTAAAGCTTGGTGTTAATTGAATAATTATGACATGAATACAAAATAATGGCCAACATCTAATAAAATGTGAGATTTGCAATAAATCTTAACACACCCATCATTCTTGAAGGATCAAATTAAGAATTAAAGTTCTCCAAAAAAATAATCAAAGCTCTAAAAATAAAATTGAAAATATATTTGTCAAATTAATGAATGCAGTTTTGGGCCCACCCCTTCAGAGAGAATATAGTAAATCATTGTTATACTCATAATTAAAATCAACTTTAATCAATAAGTGTCAATCAGAAAGTAAGAATATTATTTTTTAATTAAATTTATTTGCTTATATTTAAGGAGATATTCTTGAGCAATATCAAATCATTTAACTTGAAAATATTAATTGAACTTTTTTTTAATATTTAAAAATTTATTTTTTAAGTTTTCATTTTATTTTTTTGAAAGACAAATCTGAATTAGTAATTAACTAAAATTACTATAAAAAATTCAAGGAATAATTAATAATTAATAAAGACCTTTAAGATGAACATGAATATAAATAGATTAAAATAGGCTAGATGTTTAAGAATAAATTGAAGAAGTAAGTGAATAAAATCTTGAGTATGATTAATAATTTCAACTAAGCTGATAAATTTACAATGAAATACAAATTATATTAGAATAAGCTAAATAATTAGGATTAATAATTTAAGATGGGTCGAAGGAAGACCTCTACTTTAAAATATACATAATAATTAATAATAATATGAAATTCAAGATTTAATCAATAACAAAATACTGTTTCTATAAGTGTGGAATTATTTTAGATATCTTAAATATTTCAAGCAATTATACCTAAGGAACTAGAATTAAATACTAGCCATTAAATTACAATATGACTAATTAACTCTTGTGACCAGGTCCTTAGATTCTAATTTAAGAAAATTTATGCATGTTAGAACTGATGAACGCTAATTATAATGAGCAATAATAGGATAAGTGACAGCAGTTTAATAACTTCACAGATTCAATATTGTTCACAGAGATATAAAGCCTGAGAATATACTCATTCAAACTTTTCATAATTTTGAAGTATTTATAGCCACCTATAAATTCTCAATTAGGTCAAATGATAAGTCAAACTCATAGCCAAACTTTCACAATCCCTACATAAGCAATAAAATTTAGTTAAGTAGTGGATCAAAATTTTGGGACATTAACGCACTAGGACTTATTATACTTGAGTATATTGTAGGACGAGACTACTTTCTATAGATGACAAATAAATCATTAGGCTTTCACTTTATTTTGATTGATTTATTTGAGAACTTTAAAGTAAACCACTTACAAAGTGAAATATTGTGCAGAATATTAATAGACAATGGTTAGGGTGTAAATACAAATGATATTAACTTGTGCTTATTGAAGTTTTTAATGATATGTGATTAATTTTGTTAATTAATTTTTTAAAAAGAATTAAATTAAAAAATTGCTATAGCAAACTTAAAAATCGGTCTTTATACTAACCAAGATTGAGCACTTATGCAAAGAGATTTCAAACGATACTAGAGAATCATTAAAGCAAAGTAGCTTATTTTTAATCTAAACTTTTTTGCCAAAGATACTGGCATCTATTTTTTCACTTAGCCCTAATTAAAGAAGATGCAAAAGAACAGCAAGTTGTGAGTGTATGGTAGCAAAGCTACGTATTAGTGAACGAGTAAGACTGGATTATGTTTGAGGGCTCTGTTTATACTACAGTACCCTCTCTTGAGTACTTTCAGCAAGCTCATAAAGTCAAATGATTTTCTCGAAGCAATCTCTCTTATACCCAAGAGAACTGTTTAAAGCTAGCTTTTCAAGCAACACGTGTAGTATTTCAAACTCTTGATAAACTCTAGGGAAATAAATAGACTCAATATCTTGATGTGTTTTTTAGCAATATTGTAGGAATTCATTCGAATTTGGAAAATTAAATTTAAATTACTTTATTATAATTCAAAATCTTGGCAGTTAAAGTTGGCTAATTTGAACGATCTTGGGCTCATTAGATACAGAATTTAAAATTAGCTGGACTTTATTTTTGGCTGTACTATTTTATTGCATCTCTGGACCGAGATAACTTGACTTTAATGTGAGGATATAATTTAACGAATTTAGAGGCGATCAATTAAACTCGAGTTAACTCGGCCCAGAGATGCAATAAATTAGTACCACCACTAATAAAGTCTAGCTAATTTTGAATTCTCTATCGAATGAGCCCAAGATCGTACAAATTGGCCTTATTTATCTACCAATAATTTAATTAATTATTTATTTAATTTAATTTAAATTAATTTCCCAAATTCGAATGTATTCCTTCAATAATTAGAGTGATTACCTTGCTAAGATCAAAGAAATTATAATAGAGCAGCAAAGCCATCGCCAGTTCTAATAGTGGTTTCAACTAACTATAATACAATTGAGTTAGGCTTTTTGAAATCGGACTACGACTTCACAAGTTTAAGTAGAGGGCAAGCCGCCAATATTGAATCTATGATTTAAAGCAGATACTTATTGAAAAATTCGAAAAAGGACTATGGAATATACTTGCTGAAATAAAACCCAAAACCCCTTAATGAGGTTTATAAGTGCTTTGATTTGCAGGGAATTTGTTAGGGGTTGGGGTTATTAATTAAATGCGAGATTAATATTACAAGCTTTTGGGGTCTATTTATGATGAAGAGTATATAGATTTAGTGTTTAAACTGCATTATGGATGTGATATGTATAGTGAATAAGTCAAACCAGTACTGAACTATAAGTCTATTGCGCTACTCTTAAAGCGAAGTCCGTCAACTGTTCGCTCCCACTGTCTTATAGCACTATAATTAAAGCAATAGTAGCTAAATTCTAAGCCTAAGAGGAAGTCAAAGTTTCTATAGAAGCATATTCAAAACCCCTAAACCCTTAGTGAGGTTTATAAGTGCTTTGATTTGTAGGGTATAGTTGGGGTCTTATTGGGGTTAGTAGAGAAATTAGGCCAATTTACAAAATGAGAAATAGAATTAGCGAAATTTAGGGTCGATTTATGATGAGTAATATTTAGATTTACTGCTTAAGCTTAGGTATGGTACGTGTATTTATATAGACTAAGTCAAACCTGTACTAAATTATGCAGCTATAGCAAAGTTATTACGCAAGAGTGCCTCAACTGTTAGGTATCACTGCTTGCTAGCTGTTTAGCATTTTAATTCTGGTTGTTGAACGCATTCTGCAAGAAAATAAAAGTTCTCTCAGGTTTATATTTACTTCCTCTGCGACTTTAAGACTATTGGTCACACTTTCCATTAGACTAGCGAGCTGTGATGTTTCATCGTAGGTTTCCTGACATGCGTATCTCTTCTTAGACTATAGCCAATATTTATAGGAGAAATGGTATTACTTTCATGACTGTCAACAGAGTGAAGAGAGTGATTGATTTTACAGTGCCATTTTGTATTAATAATTTAAACTATATATTTGATTAAATGCAGAGGGCTATTACTAATAACATCAAGTTCATACACGCTGATGAAGCTGTATTCACCTTCAACACCTTTATTAATAAGTCTTGGTATAAGAAGTATGATAATATAGAAGTCTATGATTAAAAAGTGAAGGTAGTCACCCATGCAATTTTAATTTGTATCAGCGAAGATTCGGGGTTAGAAAGTTACATCATTCATTCTCGCTCTATTAAGCGAGAGTATTATATAGAGTTCTTACATGGGCTAAGAGATTAATATAATGATTATAAGATCATTCTTGGTTTGTTGAAAACCTCTCAGTTCATAAGACTAAGGAGTCTAAGAAAGCTTATGAAGAGTTAAACATAACTCCTGTATACAACGTTCCCTACAGCCCACAGTTTAATGGAATTGAATTCTACTGGAGTTAAATCAAGACTCTCTACAAGAAGCTGCTGCTGTATCATTTTATGCATGACTTGCCCATCGATACAGTAGACTTAATTCAAAGCAGCTGTAAGAGAGTGAGCGTAGATAAGACAACAGTCTGTGTGAGAGAGGGAAGAATGAATGTTTATAAATAAGTTTTAGATTTAAATGAATGAATAAGTTCACATATTAAACTAACCCATAAAGGGGTTTGGCTTCTCTTTCTTCTCCTCTTCTTATGGCTTGCTTGGGCCCATATTTCTTCTCTTAGTGCCAGCTCCTGCATCTATGTTCATTTCATCTGGTTTTTAGACATCTTTATAAAGCCTCTTGCTCACTTCATGAATTGTCTACGACTTTCTCTCTCTGTGAGCCTTTGCATGCTCTTTCATTAGGAATATACCAGTTCCAGGTTTCCCAACTTAAAAAAGAGGAAAGGATGCTTCTTAATCTCTGCGAACCAGGTATCGTTTATTAGTTTGCCTTACTTCTTTTAATCATTAGAAGAAATAGAGTAGCGTTTCTTGTGAGGTCTTCAATGATCTTTTTGAGATAACTCTATCTTAAAGTGCCAAGAAGACCAAAAAAGAAGTTCCTTTCTTAAAGCTTTTTAGAGAGTTGTTTCTTGGTAGGAAGATAAACTACCAACTCTTCATCTTTCATCGCATCCTCAAACAGGTTAGTAATTGAAATCTCCGGGTAGTTTGGTATATCTATCAACTTCGTTTCATTGTTTTTGAAGGCTTTCTTCTCAACGGAGAGTATAGCTTTTAAGAATGAAATTTTGGAATCTTCCATCGTTGGAAGGTATAAGCCCACTATAATATATAATAAAGTATAAGTTACATGCTTACCTTGGTGAGAGAGGTATCGATAGAGATATTCCTTGATTCTAAATCTTTTTATCATTTCTTAAGCTTCAACCCTCTTCAATGCAGTACTAATAGATTCCATCCTTGTTCCTTCTCTTGTTATTGAATTCAAATTTAATATATATAATTCTGGATCATACTGTTTAAAATTTTTAGTATTAAATATGGGCATCTTATAGGATATACAAGGTAAAGATACGTAGAGAAAGTAGTCAGAAGCTGTAACAAATTTCAGAGATGGCGCTCATTTTTATCAATTTAGTTCCATTAAATTAGTACTAAAATAGTTTGAATTTAATTAGTACTGGTACTAAATCCGTTTAAGTTTAATTGGTACCAATTTAATAGTACCAAAACTTAATTAGTACCTAGATTTAAATTTAAAAGGTTTTAATGGAAAAGTTCCAAAAAGGTTCAAAGCTGAATTATTACCAGTACAAACCCGATTTTATGCTTGGTTTGAACCAAAATAAAAATTATTAAGTATGAAATATGAAAATTATAGTTATAAAATAAGTATAAATATCATCTCTTAAACCTGAAAATCAATA
Source organism: Oxytricha trifallax (assembly GCA_000711775.1). Classification (NCBI taxonomy): domain Eukaryota; phylum Ciliophora; class Spirotrichea; order Sporadotrichida; family Oxytrichidae; genus Oxytricha; species Oxytricha trifallax. The sequence continues at coordinate 53,312 of ARYC01002792.1, read as the reverse complement.
ATTATAACTGTAGTATCAACTCCTATACAGAGTTACTATAAACAGGGAGGCTATTAGAGCTTAATAAATGAAATTATGAATTTGAATTTAAACACGGCGGATAACATAAATCGTAAGGCATTTTCTCTTGGATTAGGATAATCATAGCTTAACTTTGGGCCTCCAAGAAACCATAAGTAATCTATATTGAAAAGGAGGTTGAGCTAAGAGCTCTAGAGTTTGAAATAGAGGTCTTTAAAATTGATTTTTAAAACAAAAAATAGAGTGCAGAGGTGGGAGTTTAAACATAAGTAGAATGGATTGAAGAAAAAAAGGAACAGCAATCAATAGTAAAAATTAAGAAATTTTATTGTAAAGACTGCTTTTTTTCTTTTTTTTTGAAACTTTTTCTCAGAGAGTCTAGCTTGAAGAGGCTCATCAAAGAGATACACTCTTGCCGAGCTAAGATCTACTTTAAGTATGATAAAGTGGATGGTAGGTATTAGTGCACAGCATACATGAAGTCCTCAACTCGCTCTGCCAAAATAAAGAGGCATATGCAAGAGCACTACCTAAGCGAATTCCTGATTAAAGTTGATGAAACTTAAAAGCTTATTCCTGCTAAAAGAAGAAAAAAACTCTCTTGAGTCATAAAGAGAACAGGAGGAGAGGCTCAAGAGACAGAAGCGATTTGAATCAATGAATCAGCCAGCAAATGGTACTCTTATAGCATGTCTTTAAGAGAGAGCTATGTATATACCTGCATTTAATGCAATAGATATTGATAGATGTATTGAAAATTACTTGCATTTTGACCTGCCAAACAAGGCTAAATTTATAGTGGTTGATTAGTTTGCTTACAAATATATCCTTTCAAGTACTCATTAAAAACGAGCATTATCAAAATTAATTTGCAAATGTATTACAAAATAATGAGAGAGGCTTAGAAAAAATGGTTTAAAAACTTACTTTGACTCGATGGAGTTATTCTTGGGTATGGTTTTGTTGCATTAAGACTGAAAAAGTTTGAAATGACTTTGAGAGAGTATCTCTATCAAAATAGATACTCAGATGATTTAAAAGAGATACTGTCAGAAATGATTAAGAGTGCATAAGAGCTCCATTAACTTGGTTATGTGCATAGAGATTTGAAGCCTGAAAATGCTTAGTTAAATCTCTGTCCATTAGAAATAGTTGCCATTGATTTCAATAGAGTGATTAAGATAAGTGATAGTAACTTTGGCTAAGGTGCTTGACACCAGGATACTTTCCAATATTAGAGAAGTGGACTAATGGCTCTGTTTAGTGGATGTTTGGGCAGTAGCTGCCATAATCTTAGAGTGCGATATGGAAAGTATGTCTTCTTTGGAACAAAGCACGATAAATAATCAATAAGTTTGGCTTCTAGACATATATAACAGGAAGATTATTGCAATGAATTTAAGAAGCTTTGTAGATGATAATCGTAAAAGCTCCAGCTTATCATAGATAATTATTATAAGAGATATATGAGCCACTACATGGAGCTAGATTCAAGAGGTACCGCAAAGATAAGCAGATAAAATTTGTTTGAATTAAGCAAGCCAATATTCATTAAATAATCATTAATTTCACATAAAACCTGCGTTTTGTCTACTAACCCCAATAAGACCCCTACTATACACTACAAATAAAAGCAATTATAAACCTCATTAAGAGGTTTTGGGCTTTTGAATATCAAATTAATTTTCTTAATAAATAAAATTAATACTAAAATAAACTGTCATTAAATACTATTTAGATAAATCAATTATATGGAAGAGGAAAATGGAATTATTGCTGCTTTGTTGATTAATTCTATGAAAAAATAGCACAAAGAAATGTATTCATTTCATTGATATCTGATTTTAATTGTTTATAATATAAAAATTAACTGTGCTTTAGCAGTCGGCATACAGGTAAAATTCCCATTTTATTATCAGAATAACATAATTTTGAAATTTTACCTCACAGTATATAGTAAAGTAAGTTTTCCCTGATTAATTTCCCTAATAACTATTAATATAGTATATTCAAAATGGGGAAATTGTAATTTTAAAATATAAATTTAAATTTAACTAATTAAAACAGCCACTAATTTGCTTGAGGTTTAAATAGAATTTGATATAGCAAGTATCCAAAAATGTCTGAAAGTAATAAATGGCCGTTACTATGCACCAACTTCAATAAAAAGTTGGAAAGTTCGAATCCTGCTTTGGAATTTCTTTTATTTTTGTTTTAAAATAAGTTCAAAATAATATTGGAACTCAAAATAAAAGAAATTCCAAAGCAGGATTCGAACTTTCCAACTTTTTATTGAAGTTGGTGCATAGTAACGGCCATTTATTACTTTCAGACATTTTTGGATACTTGCTATATCAAATTCTATTTAAACCTCAAGCAAATTAGTGGCTGTTTTAATTAGTTAAATTTAAATTTATATTTTAAAATTACAATTTCCCCATTTTGAATATACTATATTAATAATAATATAATAATATTAATAATATTAGTAGGTAAATTTATTTTAAATAGGTAGGTTAATTTATTCAAATTTTAACAAAGAGATATAAGTTATATATTCTAAAACCCCATTAGTATTATTATAGATAAAATAGGTGGTAATAGAAATAAAAATAATGACGAAATTTAAATCAGTGTTGATATTGATATAAACTGTAAAAAATTCTCAAAGTGATTAATACATGTTAATCAAATAATTTTAATTATTTAAATTAATCAAAAACTCTAAAATCCTTTAAATTACAAGATTTGGTTTTCGTCCATAACACAATTTCTATTGTTGATTCTATAAAGTTTAAGTTTATCCCTAATTTTTATCCTCAATTGAGTCTACTTCTCTATTTGTGTGACAGAAATACTTTTTATTCTTTAGATTTTCTTTAAGTGAAATTCTCTTAAACTAAATAATATTACTCTCAAATCTAAAAGAAAATCGCAGAAACAAAATCTCTCTCTAAACTTATTATTGAAATTCTCAAAATTATATATTTAAAGTCAAAATATGGTTGTAAGATTGCAATATTAATACTTTGTTCAGTTTGTAAAAGCAATGATTTTAATTCATTAAGGAAGAGTTCGAATCTCTTTTGGGACAGTTTTTTTTAAAGAATAAGTTTGAAATAAAATAATATGATTAATCTAGTTCAATAATGTTTAATTATAAATTTAACAATTTCCTTAATACTATTAATTTTATGCTTTTATTAACATTTACTTTAATAAATTAACGCTAAATAAATGCAAGTTTCTGAAAATATTATTTTTAGACATTTTAATTGAATGATGTTTGTTACATTTTAAGCTTAAGTTTGTTAATATTGTAGTTCTATAATGTTAGTTTATAAATTTGAACAATTATTTTATTTCTTAAGTTCATAATCTATGTTACTATTTAATTATGAATAGATTAGTTTCTGTCTCTTAAAAGTCTCTACTCTGGTTTCATCAATCATGAATTAAATTTCACCTACTATCGATTAATAACTATCTTCTTTCTAATTAGTAGGGTCTCTTTTCACAGAACTTCCTTTCCTCACTTTTTCTTTCAATTTCAAACAACCGTTTCAACAACTAATTTTATTAGACTTCGAATACTTTCAAAGCCAAAGTCAATACCACTTAATTAACTTGCTTTTCCTTGATCTATCTATTCCTGTTTGTTGAAAGATACCTTCTACTCAAATTAGCTAATATTAGTTTATGATTTATATTTAATAAAAAATAATAAAAGTGAAAGAGTGATTAATAAAGAAAATACATCAATTTTAAATCCGAATATTATTACCGTTTTAAGTCTTTTTTAGACTAGTCTTTATTCTTTAAAATAATATTTTCCCATTTCATGTTTTTGATGATAAGTTTCCTTGCTTCACTTATTCTCGTACATAAATTAAGTCATTCCTTCATCAAAATAAATTAATTCTGTGGTATTTTGTTTATCATGTTTATTATGTTTCTATTTTCCTTCGTAGAATTCTTCGGCTGGTTCGATTAATATAAATTGTATTGTAGAAATGCTTTATTCTTTTTATAATTTCTCTAAAGAAATTTCTTCTGAATTACAGTTGCTTTAGTTTGAAGTTGTAAAGTTATCCTAAATAATTGTACTTTGCATATATATATAGTTAGGAGTTTTAATTAGGGTATTTAAAGCAAAATTGTTGTAAAAAATCTGAACTTAATACTTAGTCCAGAATACAGTGTGATATATTCATAAATCTGACTTTAGAGTTCAAATCTCATTATAATCTCACTTTTTTAATAGAAAGTTTAAACTACATACCCAAATTATAATCTTATATAAATAATTGATTCATTTTTAATAAAAGTTTCGACAAATATTTTACTCATGGGGTTTTACCTATATTTTTCTAACTTCTCACTGTAATGAGTAGTCTCTTCAAGTGCTTAAATATTAATTGAAGAATAACTTACCTTAAATTAAAATTAAGAAAATTTATAATTAAAAACTTTAAGGTAATCATTTTGGAGTAGTTTAATTAATTAATTTTGCAAGTTTCTAGCTAAATTATTAAATTATAAAGTTAATATCTGTGCATGGTGATGAATCCTATATGGTAAGAGGTTGCTAGTCCGAAGCTTAAAGCGCCTGTTAGCTTAGTTCAACCGTTGAGTTTCTACATTCCTCGATTGTACTGCGCTTATCATTTTCCTTACTTGAATTGGTTTAGGTTTCCTAGGTAATATAGAGTGGAATGAAAGTGTAATCTTAATCCACCAACGAGAGTATGAAAACCAAGAAAGACAATCATAAGATTTTTCTCCTACCCGTTTCAAAGTGCTAGCAATTTAAGCAAACGAAAGTACAGGGATTACGCTCTCATATCAGTTTAGGCGATTAAATTGAATTACTCTCACGTATCTTTGAGATCAGACATCATTAAAATTGGCCTGAATCACATCTCGATAACGAGGGTAGGTTATATTTGATATATCCAATTATTTACGGAATTTTTTCCCCTTCAGGATTCCAATCCAAGAATCACGATTATCAACTTAAACTCATTCTGATATACTTCATAGTTTAATTCATGGTTTTATTAAATGTTTAATATGATTAAATTAAATTAAGTTACTCATTAAATAATAATAATAAGTTTCTTAGCTTTTCTTTAATCATTAATATCTTTATATTATTTTCACATCTCATTAAAGTCACAATCATTTTGAGTCTCATAGTTGTAGAAAAAATCATTTAAATTAAGCAATTTTATTTTCTTATTGATTTGATTAAAATACATAAATTGATCTTTGCCCTTTTATATATACATTAAGAGTTTTTATCTGACCTCAAATTAATTTGCTTCTATTATTTGGTATTTTCTATGGATATTGTATTTAGAACCTTTTAGTCAATATTATTTTCTTCGCAAAATGCTTTAATGATCAATAAATATTTCGCTATATTCTCATTATTTATTTATGATAAAATAATTTACAATGAAAAGTGTAAATAACATTATTTTCATGGATGTTAAGTATCTTATTACCATATGTGATCAGTTAAAGGAATACTAAGAGTCTTCAATAAATTAGTAAACTTAAGTGATTTTGTAAATAGGTGATATAAAGCATTTGTAAAGTTTAAAATCTTGTAATTCTATATAAACTAAGAAGGTCTATGAGTATATAATACATTAAAATACTTTTATTGTAAGGGAAAAAATAATATTTAATATAAGCTTTTGCATATTAAACTGATAGTAGTAACTTTACTCTGAATTATTTTAATCATATGTTTCTAACTGTTTTCATTAAAAAAATAAATAATTTATTCTAAAATATTTTTATTTTTACAAATAGATTGAGTAAAAAGAGTTAATCTTATTATATTCTTTGAATATAATAATATTCATATTCAAATGTTTAAGTTAATTTTGTTAAAATTTTCATAAAATAGCAATCTAAAAAATAAAAAAAACAACACATAATTCGCATATTAATTTTACAATTTTTAAAATTAAAAGGACAATTTATCGATTTAAAATAAAATCCTTAAAAATTCAATAATTTTTATCACTATTTTATACATAATACTATTTTACTAAGTTAAATAATAGGTTGAATATATTTCAGGAGATTGTCAAGAATAAAAATTTCAAAGCATATCTTACATCAACTTAAGCGAAATCAGATTAGAATTGAATATAACTAAGTCAAAATGAAAGGATTACTGAAATAATTATTGCATTAGTTTAAATCTAGGCTCTTACCTTTGTCAATGTTAGTGGTGAAAATGAAGCTCCATTATTAAATGAATTAGTAAATCAAAATATCTAATTGCTTGAATTAAAAAATATATGGGCATTACTTTATGCAACTAATTATTCTATAATAATTTAAAGGATTTAAATGATTGAGCTTAATGTATCACTTGTAGGATATAAATTACTAATTTAAAAGATTTTAACTATATATTCCATATTCTCTTCACACTTTTATTAAACTTTGTTGATTTATTACTCATGCTTAACAATTTTATAAAGCAGTTCTCACTTTTAGTAATTGAAGCCTTTTACATAATTGTGGGGTAACAGCAACTATTTTTACTCAATTTATGCATTAGAACTACGAAATTATGCATAGACTAGACTAATGAAATATGTTTTACTTCTCAGATATTTTGGGAAGTTAACCACATACTTTGATAAATAGTCGGTAAATGCCACTTGCTCCACTAAGGAACTTATTTATTTCTTCCAAGAAATGAATAGACTTTTCTGATAAGTTTAATTTGGATTACTTACTACTCCCATTCAAGCAGATTCAGGCTTCTTAAAATTCAGTAATATTAATTACAATTTTCTGAGAATCATTTATTAATAAAAAATCTTAATTATACAAATATCTCAAACTTTTATTGTAACTATAAACGATGCAGTAAATACATTAATAAAATAAAAATAATGAAATTGATTGCAATTTTAAATAAACTTTCAGTGTATTGAAATTAAAAATTGTATTGAATATGCAAATAAAATATAATAATGTATATTAATTTATTAATAATAATGCAAATTTATTTTTACTGGCTTTAGAAAGAATAAATTAAAGTTATCTCATTATAGAATAAAATAGTAAATTTTATTTGTCTTAATATTTGATATTTTATCTCTATTGATAAACTTTATCAATTGAATCTTTGTTAATTTTAATCTTTATCTTAATTTGGAACAAGAAACAGTAAAAGGAGTCCTCTAATCAATTAATCTTAATATAAATGTCGTAGTTGTAAATAAAGGTATCGAAGTAATAATTGAAAGCCAGTAAACATAGTATCTCAGCTATTGAACCAGATAAATTTTTAAGTCAATTCTCTGATTCATAGTATTAAGTTAGATACCAAAGAATCTACAAGTAGGATCACATGAAGATGACCTCATATAAAAATTAATATTGTAATGATTGTTTTATTGAGAAAAAACATGAAACAGATAAGAACTTAAAATAAAAATTATATAATATACATTAAAAAATAGAAGAAATAGAGAAATAGAGAAAGTTTAATCTAGATTGAAATGAATAAGTCATAACTGTCATGTATTTGGAGCTTTTTTAATTTAAGTTTAAAATTCAGTATTTTAAAAATTAATATTATATATGTCAAAGATGGACTAGTAATTATTAACTTTTCATTATAAATAGATTAATGCAAAACAGGATTAGTACATTCCTCTTCAGAATTAAGATAAAGCAAGAGTACGAGACTGTCAAGGAACAAGTGAATTTTCTTGAGTCAGATTGTGATCAGCTAAAATCATAGGCAGGTAACTAATACAAAAACTTAAATTTCCTGTCATCTATAATATTACCACTTCCTTAAACGAAAACTTAAAATATGATTTTAGATAATAACGATTAATTTAGGTCACACAGTTCAGACTTTAAATCGACCAAAATCTGAGTGAAATAATGCAGCCTGCTCCTGTAGTGAAAACTTAATCCAGCAACTAACACTACTTTGCTACTTTAGCAACTGCAGAAATTGCAGGGTGAGATTGCTAGTGCTAATAATTATTTGAATTTAATAGTAAAAGAAATAGTAGCTTATGGGTAATTAAATTGCATTCCTCAATCAAAGTCAATAATTTCTAAGTAACTACTCTCAACTATTCATTCAGACTACTCATCGCCAGAGTGAGACCTGTAATAAATTATATATCTAAGTCGTATCAATAAATGTTAAGACTACATCGCTAATATATTAAGCATTTGTATATTCAACCTTCTTAATATCAAAGTGAATTTATAAATTATCTAATTAATGCCAGTTTTAATTTATCAAATTTCATTCTAAATTAAAGTTTCTCTGCTTCTCCTAATTCTTATGTATTTTATCGATAGTATAAAAAGTTATTTATTTAAATACATTTTTATTATGAAATTAATTGAGATTCTTAATAAATTAATTCATATATTTATATATTCATAATTTATAATAAGAATACTTTAAATTTATAATTAATCTATTAAACTAAATACTAATACTTATTCAACTTATCAAAAATGAAAACATGATTAAAAGCAGTTTCATCTTCTTCTTCTTCTTCATCTTCATCTTCATCCTCATCCTAGTCACTCCCCTGTCCCCTCCAAGTGTAGCCTTGCGAAGCTTCAGTCTGCTGACACCCCAGGTCCTACCAGGTAGGACCGCTAAAAAAAAACTTTTAATATATCTTTTTTGAAACTTACATTTTATGTGAGTGCTGTTGGTCCACCTGCGTCTGATTAGTTAGAATACCTTTTAATATATTAAATTTTTGATGAAATTAATAAATTTCCTATTATAAATCATAATTATTGAAATTAAATATTAAATAATAAATTAAGGGTATCACTAGAAATTGCCTGACTTTGTGTTTTATGTTTCTATAAATGCATATTTATTTTTCAAAAATAGTTGCAAATATAATTGCTTAGCTAATGGATATATTTTGGATTTGCTATTAGAGGAAGAGCAAGCAAAGTATTTATTCAATATTTAAACCATTGAAAACAGTACCTATATAAAAATCTTTCTTATATTACATCTATCAAGTGTTCTAACTTTAGAAGAAAGAATGAGTTCTTGTTATTCCTGGTTTAAAATAAACATCTTCTTTATACTTTCATTTTATTGATAAAAATTATAAATTATTAAGATGCCTAATTTTTAGTTTTCTTATTTTGATATTTGGCTTATATTTTGTTGTCGATTAGAATGCTTAATTTTATAAATTGTAGGAATCAAGATTTATAATTAGATTAATCTAACAATTTTCTTAAAATTAATATATTCAATTTGCTGAGGAATCATTATTATAAATTATAATTTCCTTGACTGATTGGTATTCGAGGAGTGGATTAGAGAAAATGATTAGCTGATTCGATGCAAATTTTAATTTATGAATGAAACCAAATAAATTGATAGTGCGATTAAAAAGTATCTTGGCATGATATAATAGTCAAATAAGTATTTTTATTTCTTCAAATTATTTGCTTTGAATGTAGATTGTTAAGTTATCGAATTAGTTCCAATCTTTATTGAATATTTATATAATATATTGATAATGAGTTTCTAGTTAGTAAAACAAACTAAATGCATAATTAAGCAATAGATAGCAAATGTGACAAAATATTAAAATATAGTAATCTATTTGATTGAAGAATGTTGTATTATAATAAAATAATACACTTACTTTTCTCATCTAGAATCGATTCTTGAATTAATAAATTCAACAATCAAATTGCTTTAAAATTATTTTAGATGCTTAATTTATTTGGATTGAAATGACTGACATACTAGTTAAAATTTACTAACTCATTTAATTATTTACTCTGCTAATTACACGTTCTCATAAAATTAATTATTCTACTATAAATTTTTTTTAGATCTTAATTTTCTATCCTATCTTCTATTGATCAATACTCAGATGAATATTTTGACTGTAAGTTGTTGAATACAAAATATTATGGTCTAAATCAATCTATTCAATTAAGTAATTGTTAGTTTCTTTATTTAATGTAGTTTTAATGAAATAAGTTTATTATTGTAGGAATACATTTGATTTGGGAAAAATAATTTAAAATAAATTAATTAAGTATGAAATTCGTGGCAGTTAACTTTCTGGAAGTCTAGACAATTTGGTACTTGTTGGATAGAGAATTAAAAATAAGCTGGACTTTACTATAAGCGGTACCCTTTTATCTCTTCCTTGGAGCGAGATAGAAGGGTACCGCTTATAGTAAAGTCCAGCTTATTTTTAATTCTCTATCCAACAAGTACCAAATTGTCTAGACTTCCAGAAAGTTAACTGCCACGAATTTCATACTTAATTAATTTATTTTAAATTATTTTTCCCAAATCAAATGTATTCCTACAATAGTGAAAATAAATTGAAAATAATAATAATTTTTGAAGCAATTAAAGACAATGATTTTTTTCTTAGTAAAAGTTTCAATATCATCATCATAATATTTATCTTTTCCATGATAATAGAGTTAAATATTTTATAATTAATCCATATTTTTTAAGTTATTATGTATCCTTAACTATTAATTGAGGTAATATTATTATTTAAAGAAGTGCTACAATTTAGTTTAGATTATATAACATTGTGGTTGTTAAGAATTATATATCAATACCTTTCCAAGCTAGAAGATTTCCTCTTCCTTTTTTGCAAATTAGACTTATATGAACATAAATTTATTGGTCAATTTATAGAAATTGTATTTATTACAATTTTTTAATAGATCTATTTCTCTTTATTAAGTTAATGAATTCTTTTAACACCTTTTTAAACTGCTTAAAATTCTTTCAAAATAACATAGCCCATCTATTGAATTTATTAATAATTTTATCATGATCTCTCTGACTAAGTTTTAAGACAAAGTGAGAGAGATTATTTTTTACTTTTTAGCATTTTTTAGCTTGAATACATAAATTCTTTTTGAAATATTTAAGCTGTTTATCTATTCATTAAAGTTGACAATACGCAATTTGAGCCATTAAGAGATGGTGCATGTTTATAAATTTTGCATTAGTTATTGAGGTATCTTTGTCAGAAACATGTTTTTGTTTTATTACAAATTTGTTGATCCATTGAGAAATATCTGCATTTCAAATTTTACCAAGGCATTCAGTTATTTTCTCAAGTTAAATATTAAAGGAGTGTATACATTTTCGAGGTACAACAACAGATTATTAAAAGTAATGTAAATAATAAAGTGAGATTTATACAAATTGTTGTCATTCTTGAATGAAATGACACAATCATCTACAGGATTGATACAATTATTACTTATCTATTTAAATGATAAATATCTTCATAAATTATCTTTCTTTAAACTGTTTTAATTATAACTGACGACAATAATTGGCAGTAGCAGCACTCTGACTTTTTGCTTCAATACACTATTTCCTATGTTTTCAGAAAAAATAAAATCCATCAAAACTGTTATTTTTAATAAATTATACGATGTTACTCTTAGTAATAGTGTTTACAGTAATTTCAAATTTTAACTGGAAATAGTAATAATTGATTTATATTTTCTTATGAATAACTTATTTTAGATCTGTTAATTATTAATATTTCCTATAATTTACTTTCTAATCTCTTTTGATGACTTATAAATGCTAAATCATTCATATTATTTAAGCTATTTTCTTTTTAATATCAGATTTAGATCTAGAAAAAAAAACATATTTCTTATTTTTTTTTGGAAGTCAATTTTAAGAATTTCCTAATATACCATATTAGTATTTTATCTTAAAGTGGGATTTACTTAGACCCAATTATAAAATGATAACTGCAGTTAATTTATCATATCTTTAGCAAATATATTATTTTTCTTATTATAAATTCAAGAACTGTAATGTTAAAATAACATCAAGTTTTTTGTAGCTTTTTTTCAGCTTTTAAAGTATTTCAAAGTCCAAAATCTAAAATTTTGAGGTTCTTAAATTCTTTAACTGCAAGTTTATAAGTTTTGCATCACTTTTAATGAATCCTAATTCCCCCAAATAATTATAATTTCTTCTAAAATCTTTTGAAAAAACTGCAATTTTTCTACTTTTCAGTCATATTCTTGATGCTAAATAGTGAATAGCTAGCCATTTTAGCAGTGTTTTTAACTATCTAAAAGGTATTATATTTTATGATTTTTTCATAAAGTGTAATTATGAGAGAATATTGCACGATATTAAAACTATGAGAGTATACTGCACAATATCCAAATAAATATGAATTTCTAGAGTTAATCTCATCCTAATTAATTTATTTATTTTTATTCAAAATTCTTGATGATTACATACATTACTATAAAAAAAGAAATGAGCTAAGGTATGATATGAAACTTTTAAGATTTTAAAGCATTAAGAAAGTCGGTGTTTAAATACACAACTCAATTGAGAGTAAAATGAAAAATTATTAAATTTAAAAGTGTTATTTATGCTTTGAATACTTAATACAAAGCTAAAATAATCAAGTTATTGATATTATATAACTAATAATAAAAATTTTATCACATCTAGGTCAATGGGGATACCCGATCTATAACTTTGAGAAGAGCGGCATTACTTGGGTAAAGTTAATAAAGTTTTCATTCCAGCAACCAAGAAAAGTAGAGACCAGAGACGCTTGTACTCAGTGGGAGCCTAGTTATGACAATTTTGACCAGTCTAGCTTTGAGATTTAAATATAAGTTAAGTAGGAGGTTATCAAAGAAGCTGTGCAAATTGAGGAGGAGGTTAAGCAACACGCAGTAGATCATTAATAAATACCAGCCAAAGTTGACTATTAATGCAAAGAATGCTATACAATTTTCCCTTACAAGTCAACTTATAAGAGACACTTGAGAGATATATACAACGATATGCCAAGGCTATATCTCAAGCATTAAAAGAAAGATGGGAAGTATGTCTGTGAGTTCTGTGAGAAGCTATATTCTCATACTAGAGACCTCAAAGTGCACTTAAAGAAAATGCACAATTAAAGTTTTGTCTTTATTCATGAACCTACAGGGAATAGATTCCTCTAAAAGAGGAGATCAAGAAACCCAGTGGAGTCTCTAAGAGTTGAAGTCTAGAAGTAAGTTAAAATGAAGAAAGCAAACAAGAACTTTTCAGACTCTGAGATCAATAAAATCATGGTTAAAATAGAGGCAATGAAGATTCTCATTTTAAAAATTATTGACTTAGATTCTTGCCTAGAAAGCTACCTCACTCTTGAAGATAAAATAGAGAAGAGAGTCATTACTGATGACTAATATGCTTACAAGATATATCCTTTCAATTACTTCCTTGCTGATGACAAGTTCCAAATGAATTTGCTAATTAGTATTATGCTCTTAAAAGGCAAAGTTAAATGAGTGCAGGCATATCATCTAGCTTGATGCTATTTTACTTGGTAAAGATCATGTAGCCTTCAGGCTTCCTTTACTTGAAATGACTTACAGAGAATTCTTATCTGACGATAGATGTCAGAGATAAATTAGCTAGATAGTATAGCAGATAGTTGAAGGGATTGAAGAGCTTCACCAGCTAGGTTATGTTCATAGAGACTTAAAGCCAGAGAATATCATGTTGAACTTTCAGCCTCTTAGAGTTTATATTATTGACTTCAACAGAGCTCAGAGAGTGGAAGGCTCTGCATAAGGAAATGTATACGGCACTCCTGGATATTTCCCAGAGAGAGAGGATTGGAGAGATGGAGACACTTAATGGGATATCTGGGCTCTAGCAGTTATAATAATGAGAGTGACATGCCAAGAAACGATTACTTTAGCTGCAGGGGTGAGGTAGATTCTAAGCAGAGAATCAAGCAATATCTCGATAAAAATAAAATAAATGGAGGTCTCAGAGAACTTGCATACTCAACTATTATCAAGCCAAGCTAAGAGAATTAACAAACAATAGAAACAATTAAACATCATCTTAGAAAAGAACTGCCACATGACTCTAAGCTTATGTTTGTGTGAGATATTTTAAAAACTCGCTTGTTATACTCACTTAAATTACTAATATTTAAGCATTAAACCCTTCTTAAACCCTATTAAAACTTTAATAAAGTATGCCTTAATAGTCTACTTTTATCAATCAAAAATTCAATCAATCTACTGAAAGGGTTTTGGGGTTTTGATTGCATTATCATAGACTCCATCTTGCTTCCTCTTTCTAGAAATGTTAATGAAATTTAAAATTATGGATATCCATTCTTAGTTTATTAAAATCTTACTACTAAATTGGGAGGACCTACTGAAGGTCAAATTTAAAAAGATATAAGGAGAAGCATTGAAAAACTTACTCCAAGTTTCACAGATTGATTTCCATTTTTATCAATCTATCTCCATTAAATTGCTCCTAATAATGTTTAATTATTTTAGGAGGTCTTCCAAATTAAGTTCAAACTTTATTAGGAGTTAAATTTTAAGGTTAAAACTTAATTAGGAGCATATTAAATTTAAAAATGTTTAATGACTTTACCTCCAAATTAAGTTCAAACTTGATTTGGAGGACCTCCTAGAGAAACAAAACTTCATTAGGAGTATTTTAATTTACTAAAATGTATAAAATTCTCATAAAATATGTCAACTTACAGTTTCTTATGTTTAGTTAATTTTCTTACCTCTCATCAAAGAATCTACAAGAGTGCCTTATACTCTCCTATTATAGTTTATAAAGGTATATTTTATCATTATTATAATAAAATATATCAGCAAACTAAAATGAGCGCTAACCTTTTGAGAAGAGCGGCATTACTTGGTAAAGTTAATAAAATTATCATTCCATCAACCAATAAAAGTAGAGACCAGAGACGTTTGTACTCAGTGGGAGCCTAGTTATGACAATTTTGACCAGTCTAGCTTTGAGATTTAAATATAAGTTAAGTAGGAGGTTATCAAAGAAGCTGTGCAAATTGAGGAGGAGGTTAAGCAACACGCAGTAGATCATTAATAAATACCAGCCAAAGTTGACTATTAATGCAAAGAATGCTATACAATTTTCCCTTACAAGTCAACTTATAAGAGACACTTGAGAGATATATACAACGATATGCCAAGGCTATATCTCAAGCATTAAAAGAAAGATGGGAAGTATTCTGTGAGTTCTGTGAGAAGCCATATTCTCATACTAGAGACCTCAAAGTGCACTTAAAGAAAAAGCACAATTAAAGTTTTGTCTTTATTCATGAACCTACAGGGAATAGATTCCTCTAAAAGAGAAGATCAAGAAACCCAGTGGAGTCTCTAAGAGTTGAAGTCTAGAAGTAAGTTAAAATGAAGAAAGCAAACAAGAACTTTTCAGACTCTGAGATCAATAAAATCATGGTTAAAATAGAGGCAATGAAGATTCTCATTTTAAAAATTATTGACTTAGATTCTTGCCTAGAAAGCTACCTCACTCTTGAAGATAAAATAGAGAAGAGAGTCATTACAGATGACTAATATGCTTAGAAGATATATCCTTTCAATTACTTCCTTGCTGATGACAAGTTCCAAATGGAATTTGCTAATGAGTATTATGCTCTTTAAAAGGCAAAGTTCAATGAGTGCAGGCATATCATCTAGCTTGATGCTATTTTACTTGGTAAAGATCATGTAGCCTTCAGGCTTCCTTTACTTGAAATGACTTACAGAGAATTCTTATCTGACAATAGATGTCAGAGATAAATTGGCTAGATAGTATAGCAGATAGTTGAGGGGATTGAAGAGCTTCACAAGCTAGGTTATGTTCATAGAGACTTAAAGCCAGAGAACATCATGTTGAACTTTCAGCCTCTTATAGGTTTATATTATAGACTTCAACAGAGCTCAAAGAGTGCAAGCCTCTGCATAAGGAAATGTATACGGCACTCTTGGATATTTCCCAGAGAGAGAGGATTGGAGAGATGGAGACACTTAATGGGATATCTGGGCTCTAGCAGTAATAATAATAGAGAGCGACATGCCAAGAAATGATTACTTTAGCTGCAGGGGTGAGAGAGATTCTAAGCAGAGAATCAAACAATATCTCGATAAAAATAAAATAAATGGAGGTCTCAGAGAACTTGCATACTCAACTATTATCAAGCCAAGCTAAGAGAATTAACAAACAATAGAAACAATTAAACATCATCTTAGAAAGAGACAACTGCCACATGACACTAAGCTTATGTTTGTGTGAAATATCTTAAAAACTCGCTTGTTATACTCACTTAAATTACTAATATTTAAACATTAAACCCCTACATAAACCCTATTAAAACCCTAATAAAGTATGCACTAATAGTCTACTTTTATCAATCAAAAACTCAATCAAACTACTGAAAAAGTTTTGGGGTTTTGATTATCATACTTCTTGTACCAAGACTTTTTAATTAAGATGTTGAATGTAAACAGTGCTTCATCAGCGTGTGCGAACTTGATGTTATTATTAATAGCCCTTTGCATTTAATCATATATAAGGTTTAAGTTATTACTATAAAATGGCATTGTAAAATCAATTACTCTCTTGACTCTGTTGATAGTCTTGAAAGTAATATTATTCCTTCTATAAATATTTGTCATAGTATATGGAGAGAAGCGCATGTCAGGATACTTTCGATGAAACATCTCTTCTCGCTAGTCAAGTTGGAAGCGTTCCCAATACTTAAGAGTCTTACAATCGCAGAGATAGTCAATATGCTGCTGAGAGAACTTTTATCTTCTTGCAGGATGTTATCAAGAACCAGAATTGAAATGCTTAACAGCTAGCAAGCAGTGATACCTTAGAGTTGAAGCATTCTCACACAATAGCCTTGCAAGAGCACAATAATTCATCGCTGGTTTTAGTTATTTTAAATTTTTAGTCGCAACATACCTAAGCTTAAATAGTAAATCTAAATATTTCTCATCATAAATAGACCCTAAATATTGCTAATTTCTTTTTCTCATTTTGCAAACTGGCCTAATTTCACTTCTAATCCCAATATGACCCCAACTTTACCCTACGAATCAAATACTTATAAACCTCACTAAGCGGTTTTGGGGTTTTGATTGTATTTCATTTCGAGATATATAATTTTTTTTGTATTCGCATTATAACTTTGCCTCAATCTCTATATTTATTTATCTTTTCTGGTAAATTTATAGTTAAATTAATGAAGTTAAATTTTAATTAGAAATATTTATCAAATATTAATAATTAATGGCAATCAATTGAGTAATAATTACCAAGGAATTTCTAATTAAATAGAGATTCATCATTAAGATAGTCAACTTAATGTTATTTATGTTTAAGATTTTCTATCATAATGCCACAATTTTATCTCAAATTAATAAATACATATCTTTGGATATTTAAACGCCATATATGTTAGTAATTTAGGACCAACTGAGAGAATTACTATAAATGATAAAAAAAATAATTATCTTTATCTTATTGTTTTCATTTGTAGTGATCCATAGTTGCTAGCTTCACTCATATTCCAAGGTAACTAGGACAAATTACTAATTTAATTGCTGTAAATTAATTATATTTAATTAATAATACAGAGAAATGCTTGATAAAGACAATCTCTAGATTTCATTGGTAAATTGAAAACTTTTGCTATTGAAGTGAATAACATAGTTAGATAAGCGTAGCTGTTGAAGTTACATTATACTTCATAATACAGCAGAATCATTTAAGATTTATAATAGGAAATTAATAAATTTAATCAAAAACTTAATATATTAAAAGGTATTCTAACTAATCAGACGCAGGTGGACTAACAGCACTCACATAAAATGTAAGTTTCAAAAAAGATATATTAAAAGTTTTTTTAGCGATCCTACCTGGTAGGACCTGGGGTGTCAGCAGACTGAAGCTTCGCAAGGCTACACTTGGAGGGGACAGGGGAGTGACTAGGATGAAGATGTCGAGGAAGAAGAAGATGAAACTGCTTTTAATCATGTTTCCATTTTTGATAAGTTTTATAAGTATTAGTATTAGTTTAATATATTAATTATAAATTTAAAGTTTTCTTATTATAAATTATGATTAGTTAGTATAGAAGCACCTGTAATCCTTCTTGAATTAAATATTTGCTTTGTACTCTCTATCCTTTAATATCAACATCAGGGATTATTGCATTTGCTTTTATTACAGTAATGGAGCTTCAAGAGCTTTAACCAGTAAGTTAAAGATAACAGATGAATGTGTCAGTGGACGTATAAAATGATTTATACTTGTCGCAGGAAATTCCACTATCTGGGAATATAGTGGTACTTTCAATGAATTTATAGTCATCAGATTCTACAAAGGGAATGATCTCAAAGATTTCCCATCTAGTTAAAAGCATCAGCAGAGAAGGCATCACTTATCTAGACAGTAACGATATTCCAACTTTTAAGCCCATCATAGGAAGGAGAATGCCTCCATTATACATATTCTTTGTATTTTTAAAAGAATTATAATTAATAGCAATTAATTTAGTAATTAGTTCTCAAAAATTAAACACATTGTCAACTGCATGTTATATGTATATATTCCAGGTATATACATTGTTAAACAATTAAACTCTTATATCATTCTCTGTTTTAATATTAGTTTTAATGAAAGGTAGATCTTGATGAGTATGACTAACTAGCACTCCTTTCATAAAATGATTATTATCTAATACTGTTTACCTGTTTAAAATGTTTAATGTGTTTTAATTAATTATTAAACTTTATTATTATTAATAATAATATAAGTCACAACTTATCAATTAAATAATTAAACATAAATTACATTATCTTATTTTCTATAAAATCTAATCAATCTCTCTGAATATTAAATTAATGACATTTATTATTATGACTAATGTCTACTATATTATTATTTTGAAATTTTCACATTTCAATTCTTTTTTAGCAATATTTTATAACATTATTACAAATTAATATAGCCTGAATAATAGTTATTTGCAAATAATGAAGTTTTAGTTCTGCCAAGTTTAAATAAATTATGAGCTGTGAAGCATTATTGAATAATTTAGAAAGAAAATGTCACAAAAATAATTTATAAAATAATGGAAAATTATTTTTGTCAAGAAGTTATGAATATAATTTTCAGCTTAATGACTGTATCTTTGAATAAAAAAAACTTTAGTTTATGTTAAAATAGTTTTTATAATTAAATTAACTAAAATTGTATATTTTAAACACTATTTTTTAGTTAAATTTATTTAGAGTTTATACTTATAGTCTATCACTTAATTTGTTTTTAACATATTTATCACGTATATTTTATAGGCCTATACTTTATATTTTATTAAATCTTTTATTAATGCTTTGGTTATAATTGATAAAAAGTTTAATTATATATAGAAACTTTAATAATCTAACATTTTTATAGGATATACTTTATTAAGTTTTAAACTCACTTTACCCTACTCTATTTGTTTTTTATAGTTGTTTTTGCAATTAATTGCGATTATTACTTCACACTTTATATAGATCTTAATCAATTATGATTTAACAACAACTTTAAACAAAATTTCTTCTTATATCGAATATCCTTTTAGATTCCAATTACTTTATTTAATAAATAATAATGCTTAAATAATAATGACTGAAACATTTGTCAATTATATAATTTCAACATTCAGTAAAAATACAAAATTGCTTATATCTACAATTGAATTGCAAAAGAAGTCTCATTAGTTAATATGTTTCAATTTTATATATAGAAAGCTTATAATATTATTTAATCATAATTATATGCGGAAGGAAGGTTTAATAATATAATGCATCATACTACAAGTATATTATCACTTTCAATCTTCCATATCAACTCAATTACTTAGCTAATTAAAGATTGATTGATTGAAATATTAATTATAGTATAGCTAATAAATAATTTGATCAGCATCAAATTTATTCAAACTTTTTGATAAGATATTTTAGGTATAAATATATTTTCTTCACCAAGCTTATAATCGTCTTTTAATAATATTTTTTAAAACATTAATTGACTAAATATACCGATAAATATTTTTAGAGATTGTAAATTTGTAAGAGCATAAGTTACATAAAATTAAGAAGTTAATAACGACAAAATACATGGAGAAATAAATAATATAATCAAGGTAAATTTATAAAATATACAATATTTATGTTTTATTATGGAATATATTACTAATATTATCAATAATTATGTTAAAAAAATAATAAAAATCACTCATAACAAATGTCATTCAAAAGATAAAATGAATAAGATAAAAATAAAAAATATTTTTATAAAATAATTCATATATGTATTATTAATGAATTTAATGATAAATAGGAAAAATTGATTTTATAATTAATAATATAGAAAATAAAATATATATAATAAAAGACAAAAATAAATAATCAAATATTATAAAATATATATTTTAAAAAATATACATAAAAAAATTAAAAATATTTATAAATAAAAGAAAATTGAACAATAACTATAATAAGTATAATGATGAAATGTAATTAGTGTTGGTAGCATTGGAATGAAGTTTTGAAATTATATCAACTAGTGCAACAACAAAAAAATAAATGAGTAAAGATTAGATCAGAAATTAATACTAATTAAAAATAAATTAAAAAGACTAAAAATCACATTTACTAAGAGAATACATCCCTTAATAGAATACACACCATATTCTATTTTTAATAATTCTGTAAATTTAAACATTAAGCTTTATATGCTATTCGATTGAGCTTTTACAAAGAATAAAATATTCAAGATTAAAAAATTCAAAAATATTAAAATTACGTAAGCCAAGATAGTATATTTTCTAAAGGGACAACAGCAATGACTCCATTCGACAGTAATCATTAAATAATGATTGGTTAATATTCAAAGCACGACAGCAACTTCTACCAAAAACCTTTCTTTGACCCTGTATTCATAAGCTTTTCTAAAAATATCGGCTTTTCATATTAGAATTTTATATAGAAATATATTAGATAAATCTTAGGCGTTTTAAAAATATCTGCTCTTCATATAAGAATTTTATATAGAAATATATATTACATAACCAATTAAATATACTCATCTCATCCATATAACGAATAAAATTCAAATCTTCTTTTAACAATCTCGTGAAAGCATTAAGAGATATGAGTTATTCAGCATGAATTTGATAAAGACAAAAATCACTTTGACCTGATTCCAAAAGTACACACTTTCCAAAGACACTACTGCAATCAAAACCCCAAAACCCTTATTGAGGTTTATAAGTGCTTTGATTAGTAGGGTAAAGTTGGGGTCTTATTGGGATTATTAGTAAAATTAGGCTAGTTTGCAAAATGAGAAAAAGAAATTAGCAATATTTAGGGTCTATTTATGATGAGAAATATTTAGATTTACTCCTTAAGCTTAGGTATGTTGCGACTAATAGTATAGAATAACTAAAACCAGTGATGAATTATTGTGCTATTGCAAAACTCCTACGCAAGAGTGCTTCAACTGTAAGGTATCACTGCTTGCAAGCTGTTTAGCATTTCAATTCTGGCTCTTGATAACATCCTGCAAGAAGATAAAAGTTCTCTCAGCAGCATATTGACTATCTCTGCGATTCTAAGACTCTTAAGTGTTGGGCACACTTCCCACTTGACTAGCGAGCTGTGATGTTTCATCGAAAGTTTCCTGACATGCGCATCTCTCCATAGACTATAGCAAATATTTATAAAGGAATGGTATTACTTTCAAGACTGTCAACAGAGTCAAGAGAGTAATTGATTTACAGTGCCATTTTATATTAATAATTTAAACTTTATATATGATTAAATGCAGAAGGCTATTGATAATAACATCAAGTTCACACGCTGATGAAGCAGTGTTTACATTCAACACCTTAATTAATAAGTCTTGGTACAAGAAGTATGATAACATAGAAGCGTATGACTAAAAGGTAAAGGTTGCCACTTATGCAATTTTAGCTGGCATTAGTGAAGATTAAGGCTTAGAAACTTTTGTTATTCACCCCTCGCTCTATTAAGAGAGAGCAGTATATAGAGTTCTTACATAAACTAAGAGATAAGTAAAACGATCAAGAGATCATTCTATTTGTTGATAACCTATCAGTTCATAAGACAAAGGAGTTTAAGAGAGCTTATAAAGAGTTAAACATAACTCCTGTGTATAACGTTCCTTACAGTCCACAATTTAAAGGAATTAAATTTTACTGGAGTTAAATCAAGACTTACTACAAGAAGCTACTGCTGTATCATCTAATGCATGATTTACTTATCGACACAGTAGACTTAATACAAAGTAGTTGCAAGAGAGTGAATAAAAATAAGACTACGATATGTTTAAGGAAAGGAAGAATGAATATTTATTAATAAGTTTTAGAATTAAATGAATGATATAGTTCACATATTAAATGGACCCTTAAAAGGAATAGGCTTCTCTTTCTTTTCTTCTTTTTAAGGCATGACAGGCCCTAAGTTTCTTCTCTTACTGCATCTATGTTCATCTCGTCTGGCTTTTAAACATCTTTATAAAGTCTCTTGCTAACTTAATGAACTGTCTGCTGTTTTCTATCTCTGATAAGGATGCTTCTTAAGTTCCTTTAGCCAAGCTGAGCTTAATAGAATACCTTGCTTTTTCTAGTCTTCAGGAGAGATAGAATATCGTTTCTTATGAGCTTCTTCAATTATTTCTCTAAGATTCCTCTTTTTTTGTACCAAAAACTCCAAAGAAGAAGTTCCTCTCAGGTAGTTTATTAGAAATTTGTTTCTTGGTAGGAAGGTAAACTACCACTTCATCATCTTACATGGCATCCTCATATAGATTAGTGACTGAAATCTCATGGAAGTTGAGAATTTCTATTAGTTTAATCCCTTTATTTTAAAAGCTTTCTTCACATCACAAAGTATCGCTTTAAAGAATCAAATTTAGTTACCTTCCATCGTTGGGAGGAATAAACCAACTGTATAATATGTTAATAGTTAAAATGTTAACTTGCCATGTAAAGTGAGGTATCGATAGAGATCTTCCTTACTTCTGAATCTTGAGAACATTTCATGAGCCTCAACTCTTATCATTCCATCATTGAGTGATTACATCTTTGTTCCTCTTCCTATTAATGAATTTCAAATTATAATTTATAGACTTCTGGATCTTATCCTTTAAAATCTTACCATTAAATATGGACATCTTATAGGAGGTCAACCCTGCAAAGATACGTGGAGAAAAAGTTTGCAGAAGCTGTAACAAACTGCAGAAATAGAGCTTTATTTTTATAAATTTAGTTCCATTAAATTAGTTCTAAATTTGTTTTATTTTAATTAGTACCGGTACTTAATCCATTTAATTTTAATTGATACCAATTTAATAGTACCAAAACTTAATTAGTACCTAGTTTTAATCCAGTGAGGTTTTAATGGAGAAGTTCCAATCTGGTTTAAAACTTAATTGGTACCAGTACCAACCTGAACTTTATGTGAGTTGGTACCAGAATCAAAATTATTAAGAGTAAAATTACAAAAATTATAGTTATAAACTGAGTATAAATATGATGTCTAACGCCTAGAAATCAACCATAGTTGTTGCAGTACCAACTTCTTTAAACTAAGTTACTATAACTAGAGAGGTTATTAGAGCTTTATAATAGAAATTTAAATTTGAATTTAAACATGGCGGCTAACTTAAATCGCAAAGCAGTTTCTCATGGCAGTGGATAATCTTAGCTTAACTTTGGCTAAACTAAGAAGCCAGAGATCATCTACATTGAAAAGGAGCAGAGCTTAAAGCTCTTGAGTTTGAATCAGAGGTGTTTGTTCTATAAATATATATCAGGAAGCAGATAGCAGAGATAAGTATTTAAACGCTAATCGAAGATGTTGATGAGTTAAAAGAACATCTCCCATAGAAAAGATTAAAGCATTTTAATGTGATGAATGCTAAAATTTCTTCTCAGCTGATTCGAGCTTGAAGAGGCACATCAAAGAGATGCACTCTGGGAGAGCTAAGATATATTTTAAGCACTAAAAGGTCGATGGCAGGTATTAGTGCACGACTTGCATGAAGTCTTACACTCACTCAGCTAAAGTTAAAAGACACATTCAAAAACATCATTTAAGTGAGTTTTTAATGCAAGATAAAGAAACATAAAAACTTATACCAGCCAAGAGAAATTCCAATACTATAGAGTCTTAAAGAGAGCAGGAAGAGAGACTTAAGAAGCAGAAACGTTTTGAGTCAATGAACCAACCAGCTAATGAATTATATATAGCATGCTTGTAAGAGAGAGCTATGTATATACTTGCATTAAATGCAGTAGATCTCAGTTTTTGCATTGACAACTATTTACATATTGATGTGGCTAACAAGGCAAAACTCATAGTAGTTGATGAGTATGCTTATAAGGTATATCCTTTCAAATATTTTATTAGGAACGAGCAGTATCAAAATGAGTTTGCCAATGAATACATAATACTTAGAGAGGCTCATAAAAGGTAATGCAAGAACTTGCTTAAACTCGATGGAGTTATTCTTGGACATGGTTTTATTGCACTACGACTTAAGAAGTTTGAAATGACTCTAAGAGATTATCTCTACTATAATAGATACCCAGATGACTTGAATGAGATACTCACGGAAATGACCACGGGTGTGAAAGAGCTGCATGATCTAGGGTATGTTCATAGAGATTTGAAGCCAGAAAATGTAATGCTAATCTGTCCTTTAGAAATAGTAGTCATTGATTTCAATAGAGCAATAAGGTAAGAAATAGTGACTTTAGCTAAAGTGCTATGCACACCTGGGTACTTCAATAAGAGAGAAGTGGACTAATGGCTCTGTTTAGTGGGATGTCTGGGCGGTAGCAGCAATTTTTTAGAGTGCGATATGGAAAGTATGTCTTACTTCGGAACAAAGCAAGAAAAGTAATCAATAAGCATGGCTGTTAAACATAAAAGCAGGAAGATGTATGCACTTAGATTAAGAAAATGGTTTTGATGATCTTTGTAAGAGCTCCAGCATATCCAAGATCATCATTAGAAGATATACTTGAAACATTAAAGAGAGCTAAGTTCAAGAGATACCACATAGATAAGCAGATAAAATTTGTTTGAATTAATGACATTTATACTCATTAAATATTCATTAAATTCACATCAAACTTGCGTTTTCTCTACTAACCGCAATAAGACCCCAACTATACCCAACAAATCAAAGCACTTATAAACCTCACTAAGGGGTTTTGGGGTTTTGATTAGAGACATACACAACATGCAATCGCCAGAGACATCAAAATCCAAGTCATAAACCTCAAATAGGAACCTAAAACTTTATCATTAACCAAAGATCTCTCAGCAACACCAGCCGCCTTATTTGATAATCCATCAGTTAGCCTATTAGATAGTCTCATAGAGTTCTCGATAAGTAGGTAAGAGTAATTTTACTAAGAGAAAAATTTATATGAACGAAGCCATGGATGTGTACTCCAGCAATCGTGTAAGGTAACCTAGTGTCCCAATAACACCATTACTATTCTCCGTAGATTCCAAATCAGTCGAGGAAGTCTCAGACTGAGACTGGGGACAAGAAGATACCAAGTCCATTAACTTTATCGAATACCTACCGATCAGAACAGACCAGATGTTAGAGACTCGAAATTTAAATACGCGGAATAAATTCCTATTTAATAGCCAAAGCCAATCAACCTTAATTTAGTACCACCTATTAAATATCTAATCACTGATAAAGATATGACTGATGATCAACTGATGGGTGACAGAGACAATAGTGCTCACAATATTGATGACTACGTTAATAGTAAACAACCAGAAAATAAAAGATACCCCTAGATCAATGGAAAAGATGCTTTAATGCAAAGAGTCTGCCTTGATCCTCAAAGTTAGAGTCGCTTATACAGAATTCTATTAAAAAATCAAAAGAATCTTACTAGCGACTATATATAGAATGTAAGTTGAACCGTAGATGACATCCTAACTTGCTAAAGCAGAGTTCAAATACAAAAACAGTTAAGGACAACAAAACTAATCAGAAAGTCCTACCATTCACAGAGTCAAAATATTATTAACAATTATACTTAAGAACAACTAGATGAACCCCAATTCCATCCAGCTATTTGATGGAGGCTATGATAAAATTGCGAACTTAATCATATCCCAAATCAAATGCCTTACAAAGCTTTATTAAGAAAGGCTTAGTTTAACTTATCACTTATCATATTTAAACAATATAAATATAAAATAATGTTGTATAATTTAATATATATATATATAAATATATACGAAAATCAACTCATGATACCCCCAGAACAAAGATGGATGAGGATTTCGATATCATTTCCAAACCAGGAAAAAAAGGCAACAGAGGAGGAAAGAAGCCAAAAAACCAACAGAGAAGAAAGAGAAGACCAAAGAAATAAAGAAAACAGAGAAGAAGATATTGAGTAAAAGAAATTCACTGAACAGTGAGCACGAAAGGGCTTTACGCTTAACACTAATTATATAATCATAGGTACTTGAGACTAAGATGAGAGTTAATTATTATTATTATTATCAAAATATATTTAAAATGGGAAATTATTAAAATAAAATTAAAGATTAAATTACATATGAAATTTTAGTATATTTTGATTTTTATATTAGTCTTTTAACTACTATTGATTTGAATTTGATATAAATTAATAGCCAATAATTTGAGTCATCGATAGATCAAATTATATTAATCATAACTTAACTGTAGCTCCATTAAATTTAAATTAAAAATTTTTTAACTCCTGATAAATTAATATCTCTCTGTGCAAATTAGCTATCAAAAAAGTTTAAAAAGGGAAATATGAAGATAATTATTCAACGACTAAATTTTCATTTTAAATGGTACGTATCTGCAAATCCAATGAATGTATCAATACGAATAATATATATATATATATATATATATATTGAAATTAACAATGCATTGCAATTAATTAATATTTATTCAAAATCTTTGGTAATGCTTAAGTTTCACAACATCAAGTACAGTATTTTAATTTATTGTTATAATTAAGCATGATAAATTAAAGCTTCTATGGAAATGACAAGAAACCTAAATGTTTTAAGTTTAAAAAGTTGAATTTTTAACAGTAGATCTACTGGTCTAAATCAGATAAAATTATAGATATTAAGTTCTTGATTATTAGCAGATATATATATAATTTTTAATTGCAATTAAAAATAACTTATATACGTTGAAACTAGCAGGCAATATTGATAATATCCTTATAGTATTAATTAATATATACAACTCAAATCAATTATGCAAAGATTGTTATTTAGTGAAAAATAATATAAATATGTAATAAGCGCATTTCACATAATTATTATTATTGCCTATAAATTAAATTCACACTCTAAAAGATTCTGGTTTATTACTATCACTGATTACATCTTATTTTACATAAGTAGAGTGTGGAATTTCACTTAAAGAATGGTTTACACGCTCAATTAATCTTAAAATCTTCACATGATAGAGTAGATGCATATATAGTTGATAAAAATATTTTATTTGGCTATAAATGAGTAGTGTGATAGAACTTGTTGCTGAATTAAAATGATAGAATCCAATATTCTCTTCAATTATTTAATTTGTAATGGAGTATATATTATACGTTAAGTCAAAAGATATAATGGAGAATCCACTCTCAATAGATGCCCTTAACAGATTAAATGAATCCTTATCATATTAAGCACTTTATCTTCAGATCTTAATTTACCATAAAACAGTTTAGTAATTTGTGCCAACTAATGGAAAGCGAAAAACTCAGTCACAGTCTAATTCTGATTGCTAATGCTTTGAAACTTTCATGATTATCAACTAAATTATTAACGGTAGAAGATGCCGGTAAGGGTCTCTTGTGAAAATTTATTGATTCATTCATTAATCATGAAAAATAAGTCTCTCTAATTGAAATGAAATAAACTTATAATATATAAGTATTTATAATGAGAAGGATTAAAAGTTAACCTTGAAACTGTTTCTCCGGTAAACTAATAACCTTCGTGTAAATAGCTAACAATCAATCTATCTGTAATGTTAAGTTGAATCATTCAAAATCATCTGAATATTGATCTAATGTCTACTGCCAGAAAGTATTGTTGGCAATAAATCATTAAAGACAAGGAGTTTTATAATATTAGAATGTTATTGAGTTATTATAATATTCTTTATCTTTAAAACTTATTATATTTCAATTAAACAACTTCAACTGACCTATTTATTTGTTTCTGCTGAAATAAGTTGAAAACTTAAATTAAAAATGATTGATTATTTATCAAATATGGAAATTAAGTTAACAATATTCATTAAAATATAAAAATCATAAAAAAATTCAATTTATATGTGAAAGGGGCAGCACATGGTAAGAGAAGAAAAAGCACAGGACTGAGATTGACAAATGCGCTCAAATAATGAGAAATATATGAACATTATTGCTGATGGTACATAATATGTAGTGAAATATAATAATATTAAGTAGCAAATCAAGATATATATTATTCATTGCAATTATTCATATTTTATATATTTATTTAATAAATTAATTAATTAAAAAATTCTATATAAATTATTTAGGTACGAACGATAAACAAAGACTATCAAGCTCTCTCAAGAGTTATAAAAGACATATGTCTAGAGGACATATGGGGTCTGTATACAATACAGAAGCTGATATATGTTGCTAGGAACGTCATTAAACGTTTAGGCCACTAATCATTCCTGATTATGTCTCTGCTTAACATGGAAATCTACAAATCATTCAAGAACTAAAGCAAGCTAAGGAACTGGGTCTACCTTTTTGAACAACTTCTCAGACAAATAAGGTTCTTCAACAACAAGTATAATATACAACCAGCTGCTCCTTCTATTCCTATTTAAACTAAGGAAATAGACGTTTAGATTGATTAACTAAACGAAAATGTCAAAAAGATTGAGACTCACATTAGGAGAACCTCAAGTGACAGAGCCTCTCTCACATATTACTTACAGAACCCAGACTAGCTTAGCCGAAGACATAATGATAAAAGTCAGGTAACAATATCAACCAAGGTCACCACTGCCAAAGAAACGAAATATACTAGATTTCGAAGTAAACTCACAAGACCTTGAAGAAGGAGACTACTCAGACCTATCCTCATCAGAATATCTGTCAGAGTAATCCTTTTAACCACTACCAAATAGGAAAATCAAAATACCTATTTAATCAGAAAGAATTAATTCTTAAGTCGTGACGCATTAGATTGACTCTGTGATGTACTAAAATTAAAATTAAAACTTTTAATTAAAAGATATTACTTAATAGTAATTAATTAATAAAAGTTTCAGTACTGAACAAGATATGAACATCGACTAAGGAAATGGTGGACAAGACAATGTCTATGATCTTTAGAAATATCGTTACTCACACCAAGATTTATAACAAATCATAGATAATAGGGAAACACTTCTCTCCATAGCATTTAATGCTAGTAGTACCTCAATACACACCGACTTAGCTTTAGCAGTGTAATGTTTAACCCGCATCGGAATCCAAGGAGATATCCCATTCCTAGCAAAGCTATAATCCAATACCTTGAATACTATTAAAGTAGATGGTAAGGATATAAAACTAACAGAACCCTTTCTGTCACTGTGTACTCAGTTCGCAGCTGTACTCCTTAAAAATATACAAGCTAACAATGGAGTAGCAATCCAATTCAACTTCAACAGTGAACCCATAAAAAACAGAGTTGTTTTCAACATTAAATGCCTTTAGAAGCATGCTGGCTTCATCAAAAACGACCTAGTCTAACTCATTACTACTAGATTTAAGGTCTAATTGAAAAAATAAATCTTCAGATAAGTGGCAAAGGTAGATGACAACTGAGTCTATATTTAAGACAAGAAGAAATCAAAGATAGGCAAGGGAAAGAAAGGAAGAAAGCAACAAGGTGGCAATCATCAGAACAAGAAAAACTCTCAGAAGAAACAGAAGAGAAAAGGAAGAAGATGAAAAATTTAATAGTGGTATATCCACAATTTAAATAAGGGTAACTAATCCCAATCCCTCAAGTGATTAACATTTTAGTGGCATTCGAGCCCTAGTTTTATGTTTTAATAATAATAATAATAATTTAATAAATTTACAACTTGACTTGATCTAATCTCTAAATAAACTAGATTATATTATAAATTAAGATCAAAATTTGAAGTAAAAAATGACATATAATGAAAATAAACATCATTCTTTTAGTATATTAACAAATTATTGACCATTAAGAAACAAATAGCAAGAGAATTAAAAGTAGGATCTGGGATATTGAAAAATTGTAAATTATTAAGCATACTTAAATAATAAGATTTAAGTAAATGATATATAAAGGAATTAGACGAATAGATTGGAAAAATTAGAATATGAGTAGAATTCATCAAATTAACGGTCAACAGATAAATTATGATTTAAACTGTTATTCTTTTTAGATTTTAGTTTATTTATTTTAAGTTTTTCATTTTGAATTTAAGGATAGTTTTAATTATATAAAGTAATATATGTTTGATTAAGTTATTTCGAGTTTGTGTTTAAGTTTTGTAAATTAAATAGCTTTTTTAAATTAATATTTTAATAATGTCTTAGAAATATTAATAAAAATTATATATAAGAAAATAATGTATGTTTCCTTAAATTAGAAAGTTAAAGGATAGAGAGACCCAAAGAGGCCCGAGTCTAGAGACTTCCTAATAGAGCTTTCTACTACACTAAGACATGCTTGGTAGGGGATTGATGGGTTCATCGCATTAGGCAGCAGGGTTTAATCTGTCAGTCACTAAGCTCCTCGAGTAGATTGCACTCTAAGGATTTCCCTGCATTAAATCAGCTTTCTGTCATGAGTTCAGTTTAAAAGATAATAGGGAGCAGTATAAAGGTGGTGCTCAGCCTTAAAAAATGAAATGATGAGAGCCATAGAAGCCAACGATAATAATTTCCCTCTCACACCAGGTATGGATCGTATGGTTACCACAGCAAAAGGAAAGAGACTAATATCTCAACAACGATGAAACCTGGTAAGAAGTTTTAACAATCCTCCCTATAAATGTTCAAAAAGTGGATCTTAGCGATCTAAGAGGGAATACTATTAGCCTCACTAGGCTCTTATCTCTTATGCATCTCGCAAACAGGGGGAAGTTAGAAAATTAAGGTTTTATATAATAAAAATTTATACGCCATCATGACTCTATCGAGACCATCTAACAACCTATTGCCCCTTAGGTGGTCAAACTCAATAGATCTAAGCATTGGAAGATTCCCTACAGGACTTGACACTTTGAGTTACTAGATTTACTCTTTGAGGTACTCATTGGCCGAGCTCAAGTCAAAATAAGAGATTTGTACCCGATCAGTTTCTATATATGTAACACATGGACGTGTCCAAATATATTCTTTTTGGATTCTCCGGCCTCAGTTATCCCTAAAATCAACTAGATAAACTTATACTACAGAGACAGCATCTTGGTTATAGTACTTTATCAACATTACTAATAATTGTTTTATTGAATGAGAAATCGATTTTTTTATATAAGGAAAGTGTATGAGCCAGCAAGTCTATATTAACTGTATCTAATGAGTTATTGATCCTTAACTAGTCAAACTTGACTGAGAGATGCATTAAAAGATTCCCTACAAGACTCGACACTTTGAGTTAGCACTTTATAAATTTGGAAATTACTTCTAAAAGATACTTAAGGAATTAAATTGATAATCTACCAAAATTAATAGATAAATTAAGATAATCAAGATATTTTTGAAATAAGCTGAATTTAAATTATAAATTAATCAATTATATTATAAAATGGGAAAATGTCTGATCAGAGAGCTCTGTATCATTCAACATTAATGTAAGTTACAAAAAACATATCTAAATTTTTATTTTTACAGGGGTTGCAACTGGTGATTGTTGAGGTGGACGATGACTAAGACTTCGCAAAGAAACCAAGAGAGCAGACTAGAAAGGCGATAACATCAACTAGGATGACAACAGTGATAGCGATGATGATGATGAAACGTTTTTTACAAGATATACATTATCAAAAGTAGTGATGAAATTTGTAATTACAACTATTTAATTTATAATTTAAATTCAGCTTATTTCAAAAATATCTTGAATAAAGAAATTTCAAAAGAAAAATTAGTAGCAATTTATATAAACAATAAGTAAACTTATTTGAGATATTAAATAATATAGATTTTTAATTAAGTCTTTAACAAATAAAAATCAATGATTTTATATTAATTAAAAGATGATTTTAAATAATATTAAATAAAGTTAGAATCCCATAATTAATTAGTAAAATATAAAAAATATTATTTGATACTAGTTACTTATTATTAAATAAAACATCTAATGTCTTTCTCTATTGTACTCTATTGTGATAATTCAGGTAACAATATCACTCACTTTATGAATCAGTGCAGGTACGCCTTGGAATTTATATAAAGAGGTCAAACACTACATAATAATGATTTATTGAGATTAGTTGTTAGATTAATTGTTGATTGGCTTCATGTAATGTCTCAATTGTTACTGTGAATATGCCAAAATATATAAAATACATTTGAGTAAGGAAAATTACATACTTAAAATTCAAACTGACATTAATTAGCGCAGCTTTTAATGCTAATCTGATTTGTAGAAATTGAAATTATATCAAAACTTTAACTGTACAAATTGTACATTGTACATTAAATCAAGTGTTAAATCTCAATTAAGATGTACAAAAATTAAATGTATAAAAGTGGAAATGTACAAGTACAAATTGTACAAATAAACTTTTTGCATTTTTTAATGTACAGATAATTGCGACCGCGTTGAATCAATTATATGTAATTAGATTTTTTAATTAATTATTATAATTTGGAGGAGTAATGTCTTTATAACCAACTTTACCTCCTCTCTCTCGTTCCATCTCTGAAATTGCATACCGATGCAGTATCTGTTTGACCAGCTCTATGATCAGTCTGATCTTTGTGCATCTTCACACCTTTGCTGGCTCTAGGGCAACAGCCGGCTGCTTGTTAAGCAACGGTGACACAAGCAGTAGTAGTTTAAAGCTGAGCATTAAACTATCTTAGTGCTTGTGTCTCCATGTTTAGCGAATGAAAACGGTGTGAACCGGCCCTAGAGCCAGCAAAGGTGTGAGATGCACAAAGATCAGACTTGATCATAGAGCTGGTCAAACAGATACTGCATGGTATGCAATTTCAGAGATGGAACGAGAGAGAGGAGGTAAAGTTGGTTATAAAGACATTACTCCTCCAAATTATAATAATTAATTAAAAAATCTAATTACATATAATTGATTCAACGCGGTCGCCTTCAACGGTAAGTATCTGTACATTAAAAAATGCAAAATGTTAATTTGTACGGTTTGTACTTGTTTAGGTGGTTTTGTACCCGAGCATTTTACTTTAAGTTTTCCTAAGATTCAAATAATACCGTGCAAGAGTAGCATATTTGCGCTCTTATCCGAGCAATGGCTCGACATAACCAGCAACATCAAAAATATATTGTACGACAAAGTAGAACTATTTTTGTAAAAGTCACGGTATTTGTGAAACAATTTGCTAACGTATTGTGGATTTGTCCACAATACTTAGAGATCTTAATGAGGATTTTTTTGTGCTTTCACAAACAATTTTTGTTGTAGAAAGTTTCTATTTATATATATAATTAATTTATTTTGATATTCTATTTAATTATAATATAAAATTAAGCAAGACTTTGACTAAATTAATATTTCTTTAAATTTTAAATATATTTGATAAAATGCTAAAACCTAAACATTGTCATTGAAACATCATTTCAACCTAACAACGTTTATCTTTCTCTTTAGTATGTCCGAAAATAAGAGGCTAGTTTCATATGATGGTCCATTTCTTTTTTCAAACACTGTTTAGCTCTAACTTTAACATATCTATCCCAAGTTAAGTTGTATGTTATTTTATAATTATAAATTAATAACTTAATATTTTGATTTCAGGACATATAAATTTTTGGTTTAACTGTTTACCAAATTTCAAACATCCTGTATACTTAAATGTTTTAAAGCATAATTCAGAGAATACGCATTTATCAAAATTAGAGTTGGTATGTCTTGACATTAGAATAGCTATAAAACTACACTGATTTCTAAATTATGGGTATTTATCGCTGTAAAGCTTATAAATTACTAAAAGAATCATACTTAATAAGCAAAAATATGGTTGTATTCCCACTAAATGCTTCCAAAATAAAATATATTTAATTATTATAAGTTTTAAGTAGGAGACCTGCTTTCACAATGTATTTACTATTGAAATGAAAGTAATGTTAGCATTGAAGGTGATGTGTGTTTGAACCTGAACGAGTTTGGAATATTAGGAATACATTTTCTTTTTCCTACTCAATTATGATATCCTCTGATCTCTAATGGATTTAGTAGGATGAATTCTTCTTTTATTAAAAGCTATCTTTGATTAAGTACTACTTATTATAACTCATAAATTTGCATTTGATTCTATTTTAGCTAATTGATTCCTACTAATTAGCACAAAAACTGTAATATAATAATAACACAGCTACTATTACATTTATAAGAATTATTTTCAGTAAAATATGAGAATTTATTAATTTAAAATAAATATGAAATAGCTTAAATGTATGAGTGAACAAAGTAAAGCCTAAATAATTTTACTTATATATGGGAACTAAGATCCTTAAAAAGCAAAATTAACTTTCCATTCCTACAAATAAATTGGAAGAATATTTGGATACAACTAAAATATGATTAGAAAAATATGAATAGGAAATAATAACAAAAAAATAAGAATTAAAAATTAAAAAAAAGCTCCTTATATTTAACTCTTGAGCACATGAACTATTTAGTCAATCAAAATATTTTAATGGAACAAAACTTATTTTCAGCAAATTATAGAGTAAAAATTTTTGATTGTTAATTCCCTGATTAAAAAATATCAACTTTAGTCTTCGAAAAATTTACCATTCAAAAGGAGTTAAGTACAAAAGTTTCAAGTCAGCATATAGAATTTCAAATTCAAAAAATGCACAAATTAAAGCTGTTTAATTACAGAATTACCCATTATTAATCCAAGCGTACCTAAACAGGAAATTATAATATATTTGGATGAAACTATTTTTAAGCCTCATAATTTAAGATTAAGAGCATGGGCTACCCCATGTTAAAATTAAGTCATTAAAAAGGAAGGCATTAGCATTTAGATCCTAGCAGCATTGGTTTTCATTTCTGGGTAGCATGGTGTTATAGGATTTATAATAAAAGAGAAATTGATTAAGATTCCTGATTTAAATTAAGGTCTTGAGATATTAGAAAACTATTTTAGTTGTAATAAAGTTGTTATGTTCATTGATAATTTAAGAGCCGATCATAACAAATAATTTAAACAATAAATAAAGGCTAACGGATGGAGATATATTTTCAGTTCACCTCATTCTCCGAATACAAATGTATTGAAAAAAAATTTTCGAGGGTAAAACTTGCCTATAAAAAAGGAAATAATTGAAAGTAACTTTAATTTTACAAATAAGACTCATTATTAAATAGTAAGGAACGCAATTTAAAGTATAAAGTAAGAAAATTGCTTAAAAAACAGAAATAAGGCACATAAATAAAATGCAAAATTAGGTTACACTTTTAGAATAAGAGGGATTAGATTAAATTAAAATATTATCTTAAATAATTACGATTAAACTTCAAATATTCAAAAACTTTTGCTTTTAAGGAGTCAAATTTATGTTCCTTTCTCCATTTTTTTCTTTGCGTTCTTCTTAATTTTGATTTGCGTTATTAACATAATCAGAGTATGAAAATGTTATTTCATTTAATTTTAATTTTTTGATAAGTCTTCTGATTTAAGATCCCTATTTCAATATTGAAAGTGCTCTGCCCTTTCTCTCTTTGTTCAAAAATAAAGGAAATTATTGTCTTACTTGAAATAGTTGGATTTTCTTACAGCATCTTCAAAAATCGTTGCTGATGAGAATTGAATTTTAGTCCCCCTACATTTGTGTTTCTGAAACTATTAGTTACTATTAATCACGAACAATCCTTTGCAATATTCATTCCTAAGAGTCCCTAGAATTCCAATAAAATGTTTTCAATCAGGCAGCTCATCAACATCATGGTAAATATTTAAGTACATTATTAGTTTGTCATCGACTCTTACTTCCTCCCATATACGTTTCAAGCTTAACTTAGGGAAGAAAGGGACATTAATCCAAATTACCTCGTTTGATATAATAAGTTATTTGTTTTCTTTTAGGACATCTCTTATATATCTCATTGTGCATTGCTTGTAGGGTTGCATGATCATATTGCTTATATTCAATTAAAATTATGATATTTACACTGGAATCTGAATTAATTTTACCAGTCTGCTTTGCTATTCAACTAGCCTTCTATTTATCTGAATGATATTTGAGTGTTTATTTGAGTACTGTTTTAATTAGGTTAAGAGCTTTCCATTTTGTTATTAATTAATATCTAATTGATTTAGGGACTTTAATTTAAGCATCACATTTCCAATGGAGAATTAGGTATCTTGTCTTATGGAGTTATTTCATTGGATCCTATCGTACACCAGCAGCAATTTTAACTAATAGTAAATCTCTAAGGAAATAAGCATTTGTGCTTTTGAATTATTCCTTCAGATTGAGGCTAATTTTTTTAAAGTCAAATATTTGGAACATAAATTTTACCCAAAACACTTTTCCTTAATATAGTGCATTCAAAAAGGGCCCTTAGTGCCGCCTTGGACCCAAAACTTTATTGTTTATGACTTGGCTAAGGGCTTATGGGTTTTAAACTATATATCGACGATTGGAATTTTAGTTCTCTTTTTAGTTTAAGAATTTGAGTTCCAATACTATGCTTTGTATTAAGTATAAATAACTGAATTAAAAAATAAGGATTAGGATTTTAAATATATTGTGACTATTATTAATTTTATAATTTAAGTTATTAAATAGTAAATGGAGCACAATTTTAAAGGAATCAGATATAGTTGCTCATCACTGAGTAAACTTAACTCGAGTGATGAATCCGAGTCTTCCCTCATTGAACTGTCGAACTGCTCTTAGTAAAATGGCACAACCCTTATTCTTATTTTACTTAATAGGTAATATTAATTAGTCATAGAATGACCGAGTTTAAAATAAGAATTGAGAAAAAATATAATCCAAGTGTTTATCAAGTTCATGCTTTACTTGAACTATTAGGGATAAAATATTGACTAGAAAATAATATACTAGGCACATAAAAACACATTCAAGAAAATAGGGAAGGTTTACTCATTTTAAAAGTAAAAATTGGTACGCTTGCAAGGTTTGCAATAAGGATTTTAGGGGAAAGTATCCAACTACACAATTGAAAAAGCACCTAATGATTCATCCCGATGCTGAGATTATCAAAACAGGTTATGCTCCATTCGTAACTCTTTGGTTTTTTATATCCTTACTTTTCTTTATAGATACTACAGAATTTGAAAGACTTAAGACTTAAACAATAAAGTCTACAAAAATCAAGAAACCCTAACTCTGATGTTATTGAGGTACCTATTTTAATTTAAGGATATAAATAAGAGGAACTTAAATAATAAAACTAAAATTAAAATGAGGAGTTAAAAACAGAATCAAAACAATTTATATTAAACTCTAATCAGGTTGACATAGTTGACTAAGAACTAGAACCTACCTAATCTTAAAAAAATTACTAAAGTTTTGAATAAACAGATAAAGAAATGGTATCATTAAATAAAATGCTTATCAACTCAATTAAAGTCTGAATTGAATAGAGACCAAATATTTATTATAATCATTTGGCCAGACATTAAATCTTAAGCTTAAAGCAATATGGAATTTATCGGGAGAATAAAATAAGATATTAAATGGTTAATTAAATTAGGTTAAAG
Organism: Oxytricha trifallax; assembly: GCA_000711775.1. NCBI lineage: Eukaryota > Ciliophora > Spirotrichea > Sporadotrichida > Oxytrichidae > Oxytricha > Oxytricha trifallax. Next base: position 15,354 of record ARYC01002792.1, on the reverse strand, counting down.
CAAAATAAAGCAGGCTGACTAAATATAAAAGGTTTATATTAGTCCCAGTTACTTACTAGTTTTGCTTGGATGGTATGATTTCACTCTAGGCTATTTACTTAATCTTGAGCACAGAAGACTAGTAACTAGGAGATGCATTATTAGCGCTTCTATAGCATTGAGTTAATTGCATGATTAGAAAGTGGTTCATCTATATTTGAAACCTCTAAACGTAAAAGTTAACCTTGATGACAGTTCGTATAGCAATATCAGCAACTTTTCAAGAACTTAAATTTAGGGGTAACCTACTTTTGACAATGATTCAAATTTATATCCCTACATTCATAGATCAAACTATAAGGGAAAAATAATTGCTGAGCCTTGGAGAGATGATTATTCTCTTTTCGTAATAGTACTACACTAATTGGCAGAAGAAAAGTTTAAATAAGTATTAGAGAGCTTCAAATCAGTTTAAGAACTTGCTTAAGAGCTTTTAATATCAGGAGAAAAGAAAAATTTCAAAGATATTCTTATCTTGCTATTCTCATATGAAATTTCTACATTCCCTTCTTCTAAAGAAATATCAGTTATTATATAAAATCACATAATTAATGGATTATGATATATTTCAATTATAAATTTCTCTCAAAATTAATTCTCATAATTATATAAAAATTATAATTATGAAATGTCGCATGATTTATATTGTATTAATATAATTTTATATAAATAAGTGAAGAAGTTGTATAATTTGGAGATTTATTTGGTACTCAGAATTTATGAATGAAAGTCAGTGTGGCAATATCAATGAATAGATTTTAACTCTGGTAAGGTTTTAAAACACAATGTAATTATTTACTGAATAAAAATTATGCCTATCTACTCTATCACTCTAAAATGTAATGCCTTTATATTTATCTACATGATAAAGCTGATATTTATTTTAAATGCAGGAGTAATTTTAATCATCAACAGCCTTAAAAATGATAATTAATCGATAAATCAACGGATTTATTTGTATATCTTTATGATTTTAAAATTCTAACTGGAACATTATCATTTCTAGCTAATTTTTAATGTTTTTAGATTCTCAGTTTCTCTTATAAATGTATTATCAAATAACAATAAAATTAACATAGAATAAAATCCATAAATAAAATATTATGATAGGGGAAATTTCAAATTATCAGTAAGACCATTGTAGCTATCTTGTGAAATAGCAGACCATTTAGATTGGTTCATCCTAACATATCTCCCATTTCTTAAACAAATTATCAAACTAATATCTTAGCATTAAGGAATTAATTGTCATATCTATTAATTTTAATTAACTAAATTTTTGATTAATTTCTTAAACAATAACACCATTTTTTCAATTAATAGATTATCATCAGGATAACTAACAAAAAGTTCTTTAACTTGTAGATTTAGAAGATTGCTTATATTAATTAACATTATTTTTTGCTGTTTTTTAAGATCCAATATGGTTAATAAACCTTAAGTACTAAACTATATTAATTCCTTACTTTTACACTTAGTGTGTTGCAAACAAGCTAACTTTTCATCTTCATCTTGACTGTCTTGTTCTCATCCTATTGTACTTATTCACTTGAAACTCATAATATCCCTTATAAAAAATGAAGGTTTTCAGATGAAGCTATATTTCAATTCTTTTTCCAATCACATTCTGCTTAGTTGATGTGTCATTGCTAATTATGGTTGCTATCACACCTGTAATCTCTCTTTGGGACTTGCCTTTAATGTCGTATTTTTAGTGATATTGAATTCGATAATCAAATATTATTGGTGCTGGTATCTGTTAAAGAAACAGTAATACCTGAAGATGAATGAACAGCAACTCGAGGTAGAAAGATACACAGTCGATTATGAAGGGAAGCTGATGATTTACTTGAAATTTAACTCTTCTGACTGGCCTCAGCAAATTAGATTAACATGTTAGTAATATTATAATAATGAACACATAACATAAATAAAATCAAATTAATTAGTAAAAATCGATAACATTGATTTATGAGCCCTTCAACTATATGTCAATTTACAGGTACTGTAATTAAAATTATACATATAGCAACTATACATTATTAAAATTATTAAAATAATTTATTAAAATGTAAAATTCAAAAAAGATCAAAATTACTGTTGATTTTTATCTATAATAAAATATTATAAAATGATATAAAGTAGAATAAAATTTATTTTTTGATTAATCAGCATTAAAATAGATATAGGCCTTAAAATAACAGTTGCTGTTGAAGTACTTTTTATTATTAATTTATATTTATAAATGTTTTATGTTGGAATTATAAAATTTTTACAAATATAAGTTTATTAATTGATAAAATGAAGCAAGTGGTTTAAAATAAAGATTATTTTGACTGCCTATTTCTATATCATTTCCCGAAGTCATAACTCGTTGCCTCGTAAGGATATTATTAAATAACTGTATATATGCTGTATTTGATGTATTACAAGGGCTTAAAGCAATAGTAGAATAGTATAAGTGCTAGTAGATTTCTATATTACGATTATTGGTACTTGAAATATAGATGCAATTCTTTTCAAAAAGGTAATTTTCACATGAACTTCGGCAATACTAGAAAGTTAATTATCACTTAGAGTCCTTAGAACTTATATTTTGTGGATGAACTTAAGTTCGTGAGGTTCGTGCATATCTAGACTTAGATCTTACGTCAAAGATAATTTAGAAGTGTTTCAAGCTCCAAATTCTTATAGAAACATTTAAGTTCTATTCAATATTTCATTGTCTATGCCCGCTCTTGAAATTTGCATTCAAAGAATATAAGACACAACATATCTTGATGTTACTATTCTTTAATTAAATGAGAAAATTAATATAATTAGTAGGATTCTTATTTGATTATTAATATTTGTGAGGAATTAATTCTTAACATTCTCATAAATATATTTATTTTGCTCTATAATTCATTAATATACTCACTTTTTCTTTAAATAATGTCATAGACAATAACAGCTTATAGAAATTAATACAGATTTTAACATTTTCTGATGGTTTAACATTTATAAAGTTATAGTAACAAATTAATTTTTAATATAATAACATAATTTTAATTTTAATTTAATTGATCATGAAAATTATGCTATTAAACTCTAAATTCACAAATTTAAGACAAAATAATGAAAACAATATTGAATTTGATTTTTTAAGTCAATTATAATCTAATAAATATAATAGATTAGAAAACAATTAACATAGAACAGTTAAATACTTTATATTTATTAGCAATAAGTAAATAAAGGTAGGATTAGAATTAAAGAGTTTAATATATTAAGATTTGGTATGAAATATAGTAAAATGAAATAAAATTTTTTAAAAAAAATAATAAAATATTAAAATGCAAGTATGAAGAAAATGTCTAATAATTACATTCAAAACCCCAAAACCCCTTAGTGAGGTTTATAAGTGCTTTGATTAGTAGGGTAAAGTTGGGGTTTTATTAGGGTTAGTAGAGAAATTAGGCCAGTTTGCAAAATGAGAAATAGAAATTAGCGATTTTTGGGGTCTATTTATGATGAGAAATATTTAGATTTACTGCTTAAGCTTAGGTATGGTGCGAGTATTAATATAGACTTACTCAAACCAGTTATGAATTATGCTGCTATAGCAAAGCTCCTGCGCAAGAGTGCCTCAACAGTTAGGTATCATTGCTTGTTAGCTATTTAGCATTTCAATTCTGGTTCTTGATAACATCCTGTAAGAAAATAAAAGTTCTCTTAGCACCATATTGAATATCTCTGCGATTCTAAGACTCTTAAGTATTGGGCACATTTCCCACTTGACTAGCGAGCTGTGATGTTTCATCGCAAGTTTCCTGACATGCGTATCTCACCATAGACTATCGCAAATATTTATTGAAGGAATGGTATTACCTTCAAGACTGTCAATAGAGTGAAGAGAGTGATTGACTTTACTCTGCCATTTTATAGTAATAATTTAAACTATATATATGATTAAATGCAGAGGTCTGTTGATAATAACATCAAGTTCATACACGCTGATGAAGCTGTGTTTACGTTCAACACCTTTATTAATAAGTCTTGGTACAAGAAGTACGATAATATAGAAGTGTATGACTAAAAGGTTAAGGTTGTCACTCACGCAATTTTGGCTGGTATCAGTGAAGATTCAGGCTTAGAAACTTATGTTATTCATCCTCGCTCTATTAAGCGAGAGCAGTATATAGAGTTCTTACATAAGCTAAGAGATAAGTACAACGATCAAGAGATCATCCTGTTTGTTGATAACCTCTCAGTTCATAAGACTAAGGAATCTAAGAAAGCTTATGAAGAATTAAAGATAACTCCTGTGTATAACGTTCCTTACAGTCCTCAATTTAATGGAATCGAATTCTATTGGAGTTAGATTAAGACTCACTACAAGAAACTCTTGCTGTATCACCTAATGCATGATCTACCAATCGACACAGTAGACTTAATACAGAGTAGTTGCAAGAGAGTGGGTAAAGACTAGACTACGATATGTGCAAGGAAAGGAAGAATGAATGTTTATTAATAAGTGTTAGACTTAAATGAATGAATTATTTCACATATCAAACGAACTCTTAAATGGATTCGGCTTCTCTTTCTTTTCTTCCTCTGGTGCTTTACTAGGACCCATGTTTCTTCTCTTTGTACCAGCACCAGCATCAACGTTCATTTCATCTGGCTTTTAAACTTCATTATAAATTCTCTTGCTAACTTAATGAATGGCTTGAGACTTTCTCTCTCTGTGAACCTTTGCATTCTCTTTCATTAGAAATATACCAGTTCCAGGTTTCCCTAAAAAGTTATAAATCAAAGCTTAGTAGAGAGATAAGGATGCTTCTTAAGCTCTGCTAGCCACGTCTCGCTTATTAGTATTCCTTGCTTCTTTTAATCTTCAGGAGAAATAGAGTAGCGTTTCTTATGAGCTTCTTCTATAATTTCTCTCAAATAATCCTCTTTGATTGTACCAAGAACACCAAAGAAGAATTTTCTTTCAGGCAATTTATTTGAGAGTTACTTCTTGCTAGGAAGGTAAATAACCACTTCATCATCTTTCATTGCATCCTCGTAGAGATTTGTGACTGAAATCTCTGGGTAGTTAGGTATTTCAATCAGTTTGATTTCTATGTTTTTAAAAGCTTTCTTCTCCTCGCAGAGTATTGCTTTTAAGAATGATATTTTAGTACCTTCCATCGTTGGAAGGAAAAGACCAACTGTATACATCGTTGATTAACATCAATTTATTTTACCATGCTAAGTAAGGTCTCGATAGAGATCCTCCTTGCTTCTGAATCTTGAGATCATTTCTTGAGCCTCAACCCTTTTCATTTGTTCATTGAATGATTCCATCTTTGTTCCTCTTCCTATTAATGAATTTCAAATTATAATTTATAGACTTCTGGATACTATTGTTTAAAAACTTACTATTAAATATGGGCATCTTATAGGAGGTCAACCCTGTAAAGATACGTGGAGAAAGTTCGCAGAAGCTGTAACAAACTTCAGAGATGGAGCTCCATTTTTATCAATTTAGTTCCATTAAATTAGTACTAAATTTGTTTAAATTTAATTAGTACCGGTACTAAATCCGTTTAAGTTTAATTGGTACCAATTTAATAGTACCAAAACTTAATTAGTACCTAGTTTTAATCCAGTGAGGTTTTAATGGAAAAGTTCCAATCTGGTTCTAAACTTAATTGGTACCAGTACCAACCTGAACTTTATCTGAGTTCGTACCAGAATCAAAATTATTAAGTGCAAAATTACAAAAATTATAGTTATAAACTGAGTATAAATATGAAGTCTTAGAGCTGAGATCAAACCATCAATAATGCTGTAGCAACTCCTATATAGTCCAACTATAGCTATAGAGGTTTTAAGAGCTTTATAATAGAAATTAAAATTTGAATTTAAACATGGCGGTCAACTTAAATCGTAGAGCGGCACTTTTAGGAGCAGGTCAATCAATGCTTAACTTTGGTTCAACCAAGAAACAAGAAGTTATATATATTGAGAGGGAGGCAGAGCTAAGAGCTCTTGAATTTGAAGCACAAGTTTTTATTATATAGGTTTAAAATATGAAACAGAAAGCTGAAATATAAGTTTAAACATTAATAAAAGATGTTGAGGAAGAAAAGGAACAGCTTCAGATTTAAAGGATTAAAACTTTTGAATGCTAAGACTGCTAAACTTTTTTCTCTACTGATTCCAGTTTGAAGAGACATATGAAAGAGGTTCACTCTGGGAAAGCTAAGGTGTATTTTAAGCATGATAAGGTCGATGGCAGGTACTAGTGCACGACTTGTGAGAAGTCTTATACTCACTCAGTTAAAGTTAAGAAACATATGCAGAAGCATCACCTAAGTGAGTTCTTGATTTAAGATAAAGAGGCTTAGAAATTAGCGCCCGCTAAAAGAAAATCTAATAATCTTGAGACTTAAAATGAACAACAGGAGAAGCTCAAGAGGCAGAAGCGAATAGAATTAATGAATCAACCTGCTGGTAATGTCTTTTTAGCATGCTTTTAAGAGAGAGCCATGTATATTCCTGCACTAAATGCAGTAGACCTTAGCAGTTGTATTGAAAACTACTTACATATAAACGTACCTGCTAAAGCAAAACTCATAGTGGTTGATGACTATGCCTACAAGGTATATCCTTTCAGCTATCTCCTTAAAAACGAGCAGTATCAAAATGAGTTTGCTAACGAATATATTGTACTTAGAGAGGCTTAGAAAAAAGATTGCAAGAATTTGCTCAAGCTAGATGGTGTTATTTTAGGGTTTGGTTTCATCGCACTAAGGCTAAAAAAGTTTGAAATGACTCTCCGAGATTATCTATATTAAAATAGATACCCAGATGACTTGAATGATATTCTATCTAATATGATAAAGGGTGTTTAGGAACTTCACGAGCTTGGATACGTTCATAGAGATTTGAAGCCTGAAAATGTTATGCTAAACCTTTGCCCTTTAGAAGTAGTTGTAATCGATTTTAATAGAGCCTTAAGATAAGAGATTGTAACCTTAGCAAAGGTTCTACTAATCAAAGCACTTATAACTCACTAAGGGGTTTTGGGATTTTGATTGAGAACATAGTAGCTGGAAATCTATTCTGTTTTGTTGTTTTGTCATACCAGAGTTGCCATTGGCAATGCTAAAGTTATCTTCACCTCTGTTAACCTATCTATCACTTTTCTACGACAAAATAATCCTTTTCTCTACATTTCTTGATCCTATAACTCTCTCAACCCTAAGAGATGAGGAGGTAATTATGAAAAATAATGAGAAAAATAGATGGTATTAGCAATAAGCTTAATAATATTAAGAATACTTTTTATCTTTATAGAAATTTGAAGTTATCGAACAGTCTCCTTCAGCATGAATAAATTTCCCTCCCAACCAGTTCCTTCCTGCTCCTTTTTGAATTCTCTGTCATTCATCATCAATGATTCATAGTATTGCTGCAAGAGTATTTCAAATATTATAGATATCATAAATGTAACTTACAAAATATTTTTTAATCAAACATGGTTCCGTCTTCATTTAACAAATAATTATTAATTAAAATTAATTTATTTCCTATTATAATTTATGAATGATCAGCTTTCAAATGTAGATTTTGAACCACTTTTTTGACATTTAACCCCAAAATTGAGATGCTTTAATATTTATATATTTTTTTTGTAAATCCTAAACTTCTATTTAAAGATATAGATCTCATTTTCGAAGGATATTCATACTTAATCGATTTCAGAACTATTACATCTAAAAATGTAGCTCACTGAGAGTCTTACTCAAAGGTTGATCAAGATAATGGGCGGTACCTGTCTCACACCCACCACTATTATTATTGTAAAAATAATTTCAAGAATTATCTCACCAACTAAATTTGGGTCAAACATCACAAATTTAATAACTCAAAATGTTTTTGGAAACACTCTGAAGTCATATGACTTGAAAAAAATGAAAGATTTATCATAAAATTTATATTATTTTTACCCAGTTTTATCATCAACTTTATTACTTTTTTTAATTTACAATTCGTAACTTATAATAACTGTGTCCACAAGATTGGAGACAATTTATAATAAATTTATACGATAAAAAACGGAAGATTGATTAATTTTTTAAATGATTTAATTTTTATTTTTGTCTAAATTTCTATTATAAATTGGTTCCAATCTTCTGGACACAAATATTATAAATTAAAAAGTGAAAATTATAGATGAAATAATCATCACAAAATCAATGAGAAAAAAGGGTATAAATATTATTAATTTTTTGATAAATCATATATTTTTTTTCAAAGACAAATAACTTTAGAGTGTCTAAAACATTTTTAGTTATTAAATTTGGCATTTTTAATCAAAATTTGGTTGATAATATAACTATTGATTTAATTTTTACAATTATAGTGAGAGATAGGTACCACCCCTCAAGAAAATGATAGATGATCAGGTAACGTACTGTGAATTTTTGTAGTTCTTGTAACTTTAGTCAGAGTTTAAAAGTTTTACTTTATTTGATTATTTTACTTAAATGATATTAATGCTTTTAAAATCTTGCTTCATTTATAATTTTTTATTATAATTAAATTATAATGCTCATTAGGAAATGGTATTTAAATATGATTCTTTTTTATTATTAGAAATAAGAATTTCAGAATCTCTTAATAAAAAATATTTTCTTTAAGACTCTCTAATTTAAATCTTTTCTTCTTGCCTTATTAAATTTTCCACTTAAATTTGTTTGCTTTTATTGTTTTTATTTTCAGTTTGGTCTATGTGCATATGAGCAATCGTTCCTCTAGAAACTTGACTCTTAGAAATTATTATGTGACATTTTTATATTATTTTTGTAAATATTATGAAACTTAAGGAAATAATTTTGAAACGTGTTAGCACTTCATATTAAAGATAACCATTAAAGATTCACTACTCAAAGAAGACTCAATATTTGTGGTAATAATCATTATATAGTAAATTTAGATGATATTAAGGAGTCTAACCATTTTACAAAAGGTGAGTTGAAAATATTAGCTTCAATTAAGTGATAGCTCACAACCATTGTTCGACTCTATGAGGTCCTACTTGACTGAGCTCTACTAGATTTGGACCAATTCAGACTGTATGCAAAGAAGTGGGTCACCGAATGTCCCATGGTGCCCGAAAATATTGTTTTTGGATTCTCCGTCCTCAGTTACCTTTAGAATCAACTAGATAACTTATACTATGGATACATCAGGAATAGTTAGTATAATTGCTATATTATTTTTAATATTATCAAAATAGAATTGATTTGGGGAAATTCAAAAATAAAATACAGATAAAGATTATAATTATCTCTAACTGCCACTAATTAGAGAGTCTTGTAGATCAAATTTGGTTTAGCATACTTACCGTTAGTTGTAAGTGGCCGGATGCATAAAGATACGGATTTGTTATCAATAATCTTTTTTTTCTGATTTTTAGCAACAAATTTCATGATTTATCTGTGTATTATAGAGAATTTGACACTTTTGGCAGATTTGGCAGGAGAATTTCAGCCAAAATCTCTGATTGAAATAAATACATAAATTATAAACTATTAAAATAAATAAATAAAAAATATAAATTAAGTGATTTTTGGCACTTTTGGCACCTGCCATTTTTTTACATAATGTACTGATGAATAAAATTATTTAAATTTATAATAGTATTGATTTAATGTTTAGATTAATGGCAAACGCTGCTCCTTTAAACCATCGGGATTTAAGAAAATTACACAAAGCCATTTTTACTTCTAATGAACAATAGACTGACACATTTTTACTAGACTGACTATCCTTATGGTCATGAGAATTCATAAGCAGTTGTTAAATAGATCATAGACTAGCACAAGCGTATTTAGCATGTTAATTTATACATGGAACACGACAATCAGCTAGTATACCTTGAGATCTTATGTTATGCCACATCTAAAGGCCTTCAAAGAAGCCATTTCTAGCAATCTACAACAACGGGCACTAAGATATTAAAAAAACTTGGAATTAAAGTAAAATCTATAGAAGATAAAGAAGTAATGAACATACTGTCAAAGACACTAAAAGTGATTTAAAAATCTGCAGACACCAATAGTTTCAATGCTATAATGGGAAGGCTAAGTACATCTAGCTAAAAATTTCATTTACTACATTTAAATCAACCAAAACAAAGCAAGAGATGTAAGTTGAATATAATAAATCAGTTTAATCAGGGAAAATTTAGGATTTAACTGAATATGCTAAGCTCCATTTGGTAAACGCAAATGATTTAGTCAAGATTTCTCAATTAGAGCCAATGTTGAAGGGTGTACTAAAGCTACTCAGAAGATCTGGATTGATAGAAAGGAAGGTGATACCTGTGATAGAGTCACTTCAGACATTTGTTTTAAGATATCCAGAAGAATACGATGAAGCCATACCTCTAGAATAATCAGAGTTATAAGAGTGGGGATATGCTGAAGCCCTGGACACCTTGTACAAAGTAATAATATCAAAAGAAAACCCCAAGAAATGCTGTGTCTGGTTGTACGGGAGAGCTGATACTGGAAAAACAACTATAGTCAGGATGCTAAATCAGATATTTGTATGTGACAAATTACTGGAGGGCTAATCACACTTTAAATTACAAGTGATGCCAATCATATCCAAGCCTTAGGTTGTATTGATGGATGAAATGAATGACAAGCACATTTTTGGTCATGACAGAGTAGCTAAGATGAAACGATTACTATAAGGTTAGGGGTATTCGAAAGAAGCGAAGTATTGGAAGGTTGCATTAGAATACGTTGACTCTGCAGTAGTAATAACAACCAACACAATACCCTAAAAGAAATTAACAAAGATTGACAGAGAGGCATTTCAGTCAAGATGCCATTTGATAGATCTATCCAACATGATGAAACAGATAGACAAGAAAGTGCCGTTTAGCATTTATCTACTGTTCAAATACTTCATGGCAAGAATAGACGAAGAAAGGACAGTGGTACAACATTCATAGGAAGGAAATGAGGGCAAAGAAACAACCAGCAAAATGACGGATAAAGATGAACATGAATAAAAGCACTCTGCAAATTTATATAAATAAATAAGTCTTAAATGAACTAATATATTTCATTCTACATATAATCAATACTATTATAAATTTAAATAATTTTATTCATCAGTACATTATGTAAAAAAATGGCAGGTGCCAAAAGTGCCAAAAATCACTTAATATATATTTTTTATTTATTTTAATAGTTTATAATTTATGTATTTATTTCAATCAGAGATTTTGGCTGAAATTCTCCTGCCAAATCTGCCAAAAGTGTCAAATTCTTATAATACACAGATAAATCATGAAATTTGTAGCTAAAAATCAGAAAAAAGATTATTTATAACAAATCCGTATCTTTATGCATCCGGCCACTTACAACTAACGGTAAGTATGCTGAATCAAATTTGATCTATAAGACTCTCTAATTAGTGGCAGTTAGAGATAATTATAATTTTTATCTGAATTTTATTTTTAAATTTCCCCAAATCAATTCTATTTTGATAATAATAATAATTGCTTTATCGAGTTTTTAGATTTGGATGAGAACATCAATATCTTCATATTTAAAAATGATTAGTTTTTTATACTTCTAACTAGTCCAGTTTATTTCTTATTACATCTTAGATTATCATGTTCCATTCAAAGAGGCGTTATAAGTTCCTCTACAAAACCTGATACCTTTAGGATATTATTTGAATTGGCAAATATGTCTAATAGTTTCTTGAAATCTTCACTTTATAATAAAACTTCCTTGTTCTTTAGTCTTACTTAATTACCACTAATGATGTCATCTTTTCCTTTTCTTAAATTTTTTTATTATACCTTATTTATAAAATATTGATTTTTACATTTCTTATGCTTGATCTCACTCTTCTCTTAAATTTATTGAAATAATATTTGATTTTAAAAAGCACATTTATGTTATTTTTAAATATATTTAATATTACTATTTCCTTGAAAATGTCCAAAATTCTTAAATTTAACGTATATGAATTAAATTTCAGTGAAAGTATAACATGTAAGGATTTAATACTTTTACTTTGATATATTTTATTCACGGCGAGACTTACGCCAAGTAAATACTTTTTATCACAAAGTCTCATGTCATTTTGTCTAATATTAACCTGATAATTCCCTCTTATAATAAATATTCCTTGTCTATATTTCAATTTTATTTATATTTTTGTCTTATTATTATATCGATTAATTTGTTAAAGTTTCTTAAGGCACTCAAATAAAATATCATCAAAATAGAGAAACTTATAAATTTTTTATTGCATATTAGCATATCATACATACATATATATATATTTTATATCAGACTTTGAACTAAGTTGAATTTTTGTATCATTAGATTATCTTATTAATTTATTTTAATTCCTCTACTTTAAAGAAGATTTAATTTAGATAATATTGAAAACGAAGAACACGATTCTTTCTTATATTCTTTATTATTTTAATGCAAGTTTAATCGTGCAAATTAAATGAGTAAGTAGTTCTTATAATATAAGGAACTTAATGTATTTATTTATGTAACTTCAAAAATTCAAAAAATTAAACCAATATTAAATAAATTAGGTAATTTGGTATTTTTAGGAGATCATATAGTAAATAATCTGACAAATCGGGGTTGTATTTAACATTTATAAGGTTTTATTGCATGATAGATGACAAATTTATTCATGGAAGTTAATGAAATAGAAAATATATTTGAATTCTTGGAATTTATTGATTTAGCTTTAGTCATTTGATTGAATACTAATTCATATCTTCTATGTCTAGGGAAGTCATTAAGAAACGAATGAACTTATACAAGAGTCTTCTTGTTCAAATAACTAAAGAATATGTTAAATCGTAATTTCCCCACTCTTTTTATGCATTGATACTTCAAGAGACAACTTAAACTAAATTGCTAAGAAATTGCTCTTGACTCATTTGATGAAAAGCAAGTGAGATTGCTATATACTATATCAAAAGCGATTGAAATTAAGAAAATAGATTTACCCAATAAAATAGATATTAAAGACTGAAATAAAGTGTAATGAAAAAGATAGAGCTTTTCATTGCATATAATGTTACGGATAAGATTATGCCAATTAGCTTTGGTAAGACAGAAATAAACTACGGCTCGATAAACGTTACTAGAGACCAAGAAACATACGTAAATATTAACATCATAAGTAGTTAGTGTTTAATTATTGATAAAATACAAAAGAATAGGAAAAAAGAATAAATTAAAATAAACCAACTGTCATTATTTTATCATTTGTAAATTAAATTAGATTAATAAAAGATAAAAATGAAAGAAAAGGACACTTTTGTATACTCGATATACTTTTATATAATTTTCGCAAATAATTATGCATAAAATATTTTTAAATTATTTATGATTCCTAAATCAATTGTCTCTCAGCGGAGATGATAAGTTTGAAAGCATTATTAAGTTTTTATATTATATCTGTAAATTATTTTCGTATTTGTGTGATTATTACTAAATTAGGGAACGCGACAAGAAACCCTATATTTATTAGATTTAAAAAATATAAGAAATTGAATATAGGGTTGTGATTTTTACGTATAAATTAGTATTTTTAAGTTTATTATTTCTAAAATGTGCACTTACCTTGAATTTATTCTTTAGATAAACCATAAATACTTAGGGAGGTTTTATATAGAGCTTGTTGTAATAATTCCATCTTAATCATTATTTTTAATTTTATAAATATACTACGTTATTTTTAATTATATTCTACAACTTTTAAATTTGAAAAATTCATGATTAATAATGTAGATTGGACACAATGAGTTTCATTAGCTATAAAGTAGTAAATAATCTAATATATAAATACAACAGAACAACCATAAAGGTGGTTGCGAACTTGAAATAATTGGATAATATAATCAAAAGTCTGTAGAAGAATTGATGATAATAAAAGATAAGAAAGATGCTGAGAACAACCAATGTCATGAAACAGTAAGTGAAAAAGATTGATGTAATGCATCGTGTAATGTTAAACACACTTAAAAATAAAAATATTAAATAAATAAACCATTAATATAATTGTACTTGGTAGAATTAAAATTTAAAATGAAAATAATTGTATAAATGAAAGATTTAAGTAATTCCAATATAAAGAAGGATAAATAAAAGGAGAAATCTCACCAGCATAAATGAAACAAAAGATATTGTTACAGAAAAGGAGAACTACAGAGATGATAATAGTAACTAGAAGTTGGAGTTTTAATAAATAGTGATAGAAATATAGAACGAACATAGAGACAGAAGAGAGTAATAGGAAATTTCTTAAAATATGAAAGAAAATAAGCAAAATATTATTTATAAAAAGAAATGGGACTTATAAGGAGACAAAAGAATTGAAAACCTTATCTAGCAAGAGATAAACGTTTTATAAACCCTTAAGGGGATAACATTTAACAAGCCAGAGGATGACTCATCATGAGTTTAAGCAGATTAGATGGAATTTAAGAATCTCATCAGAAACTGCTAACCAAGGATTTGATCAAATTATATTTATTATGAAGTGATGAACTTCATAAATCTCAAGAATTATAACAATTGTGTGTTGCCATTCCTCATAATCAAGTTAAAGAAAGCCTTAGTGAAATAGAAAAGTATAGGGGACTAGATAATTGGAGTAATAGAAATCATAAGTAATAAATCAATGATTAGCGGCAACACTTGGTTATAACTACTCGAGATACACTTTAAGGAATGTACGGTTATATGAACTAAGCAAGAGGAAGAAACAAAATTCAATGAATACAATAATTCAATATGTTATTCTTCATCCTGTAGTCCTAGAAGTCAGGTATTAGCCTTGATAGAGAAAATTGTTTGTTTAACAAATTGAAGATTGCCAATATGATGTTTAGTAATTATTCATTAATATGATATGATTTATATTAATAACACATGTGTTGAGTAATTATAATCTGTTCCAACCGAGACCCTCTCCCACCCCCCTCCCAGGCCTAAAACGAGACCCCCCCTCCTACCATAAATAAACCCCCCCTCACCCCTACAATATCCCTATTCATATGAAAATTTTGATTCTCCTTGTTTAAATCATTTTCCTTCATGACATCTTGATCTCATAATATTATTTTACATAAAATATATCATTTTTTAAAAATATTTTTCCAACAAATCAAAAGTTACTCTTTATTAAATTTCTTATTTTACAACTTTCTCTACGTCCGCCTAAGTTTTTTATTTTGATGCTCCCATAGGAAATTTATTAAAAGCATAT